>JBBGZY010002795.1:0-12500 GCA_037952925.1 Lithobates clamitans | reverse complement strand
TTCTATTTTTTTTTTTTCCAGTAAAATAAAAGTAAACTAATGTACAAATATATGTGTAAAGCGCTGCTTAAATTTACGGCACTATAAAAGTTCCTGTAATAAATACAAATTAAATATTGAGAGAGCACACAAATAACCAAACCTACCCATACTGAGCTAAAGATCACTAAACTGCCCTAAATGCATGTAAGGGATACGTGCTCTAAATTTCAATTAAATTTTGCCTTCGGAGTAAAATTTGATGAACTTTAGCCTCATCCTTTTGTCTGTATATTCTACTGGCATGCTGGGACTAGTGGTCGCTTTTGTAGCTGGAGGGATGCTTGGGGGCCCAATTTCAGGTTATTGAGGCATTTGCTGTGGAGTGTTGGTGGGGGAGGGGGAGGAGTGTAATCATAATCCAAACAAACAAGTGAGCAAAATAAAATCTATGTATAATGTTGTTATAATGAAAGTTAAAATGTAGCATAAAATATTTTTTAAAAGCTCCGGCATAATAAATCCATCAAAGTGTGTCTTCTTCTGGAATCACAGCGATCTTTCTTTGAGCATTTCTTCCAGATCTGTGCAGTAATCCAATGTGAGACTTCCTGTAAAAAAGACCGCTCACTGCTGCTCTCACTTCTTGTGCAGGGGGACTGGTCTTGTTTCTGCCCCCCTCCAAATATAGTTTGTTGTAGTGGGTGGAGCCGGCTGGGCCCCTCCTATAGCTCTGCTCTCTCCTTGTGCAGGGGGACTTGGCTTGTCTCTGCCCCCTCCTGTAGTGGGTGGAGCCGGCTGGGCCCCTCCTACAGCTCTGCTCTCTCCTTGTGCAGGGGGATTTGGCTTGTCTCCGCCCCCTCATGTAGTGGGTGGGGCCTGCTGGGCCTTTCCCTCAGATCTTTTCTTTCTCCTTGTGCAGGGGGATTTGGCTTGACTCCGCCCCCTCCTGTAGTGGGTGGAGCCTGCTGGGCCTCTCCCTCAGATCTTTTCTTTCTACTTGTGCAGGGGGACTGGTCTCGTCTCCGCCCCCTCCTGTAGTTTTCTTCAGGCAGCCTGTAGTGAGTGGAGCATACTGGGCCCCTCCCACTGCTCTGTTCTCTCCTCCTGCAGGGCGATTGCCTTGGTATCCACCCCCTTCTGTAGTTTGCAGTAGTGGGTGGAGCCTGCTGGGCAGCTCCCACAGCTCCGCTCTCTTTCTTTGTGCAGGATGGCTGGTCTGGTTTCCGCCTTCTCTTGTAGTTTTCTGCAGGCACCCCGAGTGGGTGGGGCCTGCTGGGTCCCTCCTACAGCTCCGCTCTGGCTGTTTACAGCACAGTGATAAAGTCACTGCTACTTCTTCAGGGCAACATCTAGGTTTGCAAAGGCATTTAGGGAGGGTTGGGATGTGAATTGGGTTTATATTGCTATTGTATCTTTCTCCCACTTTTTGTCCATGTGATCATTGTTATAGGGACTACTGATGAGGAGTGACTAGACATGGGCACTGCCAAAAAAAATAGTTTGTTTTTGTTTCATTCTCCTTCTTCCCTTTTTTTTTTTTTCTTAGTTCTTCGGGTCATTCTTTATGATCGTAATTCATAAATTTGAAAATAAGAAAGAAAATCCAAAAATAAGAAAGTAATAGTTATTCTAACTATTAAATTGTAGGTATTGGTATTCCCTTTGAAATTTGTCTGTTGGTGAACGTAACAAATACAAATTTACCCGAAATAACAAATGCCACATCTAAATGAATGGAACGTAACAAAATAATAATAATAAAAACTTTTTATTATTATTATTTATTAATAATTCGGTATTCTGTTCCATTTGTTTAGATGCGACAGTCCTTATTTCAGGCAATTCGTAACTTTGGATAAATTTGTATTCTTTGAAATTTGGCTGTTGGTGAATGTAATGAATACAAATGTATCCGAAGTTACGAATTATCCGAAATAACGAATGCCGCATCTAAACGAATGGAACGGAATACCGAAATAATAATAATAATAATAATAATAAAAAGTTTTTATTATTATTATTATCATTAATTTGTTACGTTCCATTCGTTTAGCTGCGGCATTCGTTATTTTGGATAATTCGTAACTTCGGATAAATTTGTTTTCGTTACATTCACCAACAGCCAAATTTTCAAAGGAGATTCCAATACCTGTAAATGAATAGTTAGTAATAGTTATTAGTTTAATATTTCGGACTTTCGAATTTCGGAATATATAATATAAGTATAATTTGTCGAAATTTGTTAAACAAATTCGGAACTAAACGAATTGCACATGTCTAGAAGTGACCACCAGAACAGCAATAGAGGGCAATCTCCTCGAAGGGGGGGGACTTGTTTCAGTGACAGCTGTGTAAGATGGGTTTACCTGGCTTTGGAGAGATTTTTCTGCACTTCCTGTTGTATTTGCAAGACAGGAAGTGAAGGGAAGTCTCTGGAGTGAGACAAATATAATACCCATTCCTTACTAGATTCAAAAAAATCAAGTTTTTTTTTGTCTTTTAGATATCCTTGAATAATTCCTGTAATCATATTCTCCTCATTATCTCTTCATGTATGATGGGCTGGTACAGTAACGTTACAACAAATAAATACACAAAACAATGGGCGTAAAAATCCTGCCAAAAATGATTATTAACCTGTTCTCCCTGCCAGGTGGGTCACATGATCAAAAACTTTGCCCCTACGCAGCACCGAGACAAGGTCATCCAGTGCCCAGGGCAAAAAAATGCCAAACTGTCCGGTCAAGTGGGTGTGTCCGGACCAGTTGAGCACTTGACATTGTGAGCATTATGATGGATATTCATTCCAGGGCTGTCATTATTATGATGTCACCTTTTATTCATGGGATACCACACTCCCTGGAAGGCCTGCCCACCTGTTGACTTGCCATCATCATCACACCTTTGGGTTATACCACCTCAGCTCCCGGGATTGATGAACAATAGGACCTGGACCTTCGCCTTCATCGCTTCACAGCTAGACTCCTACTTGTTCCATAGCAGGGTGGGTTACTTTGTTCATTGCCCTCTTTCCATAGTACCCCCCCCTCTCCTATACTGATAACCGTTGATAATAATTCTTATCGTCTTAATATATTTAGATCCGTACACTGCATCTGCTCCTGATGAGTGCAGATATACCACGAAACGCGTCGAGCTACTTGATGCTACTTTTTTTTTTTTCATTCTAGGAACTACTCTCAACATGTTGCTGTATCATACTGTACCATTGTATATGTTTTATATTTTATCTATCCATATGGATTGAAAAAGTCTGGCACTACCATGTATTACTATGTTTTTATGCTATGATGCTTGTATGTATTGTATGTATGGAATAAAAAACATTTTAGCTTTATATAAAATGGTTCCCTGTTTACATTGTACCATGTTATAGCGGTTTTATACTACTATGATTTACCTGCCAGACACATTTGTATCCCATTTACACCGCATGCTTTATATAAAGTCCCACATCCTCTTCTCCTAGTTCGTCTCGCAATTTAGGGTTGGAGGCTGGGAGCTCCTCATTTCTCCTACGCCTCATATAAAGTCCCACATGTTTTTATTTCTTTATCACTCCAGGGCTGTGTATTGGGGGTGTACAGTGTATAGGGCGTCACCCCCGCCATTTTTTTTTTTTTTTTCAGTGAAAAGGCAGCCATACTTCTTAGGGTTCTTTGACACTGGCGGCAAGGGAGATGATTTGCTGCCCCGCCCCCCCACCCGAATTCTAACATTACAGCCTGACAGCGCTGTACACAGCTGCGGCTGTTGCATTTTTAACTTGGGGGGGGGGGGGTTACAAAGTTTTACAAGTGGCACCACCGCCTGTCAAGCTCGCCCATTGAGATCAATGGGGCCATACCGCTACCCAACCCTTGGCTCGCAGTTGTGGTGTGGTCTTGCAAAGTAAAATTGCTCTTCATCAATTTAAAAAAAAAAAAAAAGAGGCAGCAGTAAGCAGTAGGTACTAGTAAAAACCTGTCAGCTGCTCTCTGAAAAGTGATCCACTGCAGATTGCTTTTCAGAGACTGGTAAGCTGACTGAAATAAACCTGAAAGGGTCTGGTTCTACTCCATCCCTCCCAGGTTGTAGGCACCAGCCAAAGGTGTACACCTGCTGCAGCAGGAATGGAGCCCCCCCCTGTTGCTTTTGGTGGGTACTACTGACTGCCAATCGGGACCCAGTCAAGAAATTGTGGCCACTCTGCAAGCTCCCCGCAACTGCATGCTTCTGTTGGGTCCAAGGTGTTAAAGCAGCTGGCGAGAGAGCAACACAACCCTGCTTGCTTCAACCCCTTGTTTGCTGTACTTTACAAGATTCCAGAGTAGCCTCATTAACTTGAATGGGTCATGTGTGGCAAGTGCTACACCCACCAACCATGACAGGGCATATAACACCTGCGGCGACATGTGTACACCCCTGACCACTGCAGCTAAAAGGGGTGCGGTTGGGGCAGGGGTAATAAAAACCCATCTTAAGTATGGGGTTTTACCCCCCCCAACTGTAAATGTAAATAAACCCTTACAGTTCTAAACTCCCTATTAGGCTGCTTTCACACTGATGTGCTGCAGTTTACCTGCACCGCGGGTGCAGCGCAGTGCATTTGCGTCTTTCCTGGGTTAGCTGCGCTTTGCCATAGACGTCTATTAAATCCTGCAGGTGTGGCGCACTTTCTGAAAGCACAACATAACACTGGCATTTAGAAAGTGCACCAAACATGCAGGCCATAGTAGAAATCTATGGCTAAGTGCAGCAAACCTGCAGGAAAGAATAGAAGAATATGGCTAAGAGCGCCAAACCCGTAGGATAGAATAGAAGTCTATGGCTAAGAGCGCCAAACCCGTAGGATAGAATAGAAGTCTATGGCTAAGAGCGCCAAACCCGTAGGATAGAATAGAAGTCTATGGCTAAGAGCGCCAAACCCGTAGGATAGAATAGAAGTCTATGGCTAAGAGCGCCAAACCCGTAGGATAGAATAGAAGTCTATGGCTAAGAGCGTCAAACCCGTAGGATAGAATAGAAGTCTATGGCGAAGAGCGCCAAACCCCTAGGATAGAATAGAAGTCTATGGCTAAGAGCGCCAAACCCGTAGGATAGAATAGAAGTCTATGGCTAAGAGCGCCAAACCCGTAGGATAGAATAGAAGAATATGGCTAAGGGCGCCAGACCCGTAGGGTAGAATAGAAGTCTATGGCTAAGAGTGCCAAACCAGCTGGATAGAATAGAAGAATATGGCTAAGGGCGCCAAACCCGTAGGGTAGAATAGAAGTCAATGGCTAAGAGCGCCAAACCCGTAGGATAGAATAGAAGTCTATGGCTAAGAGCGCCAAACCCGTAGGATAGAATAGAAGAATATGGCTAAGGGCGCCAGACCCGTAGGGTAGAATAGAAGTCTATGGCTAAGAGCGCCAAACCCGTTGGATAGAATAGAAGTCTATGGCGAAGAGCGCCAAACCGTAGGATAGAATAGAAGTCTATGGCTAAGAGCGCCAAACCCGTAGGATAGAATAGAAGTCTATGGCTAAGAGCGACAAACCCGTAGGATAGAATAGAAGTCTATGGCTAAGAGCGACAAACCCGTAGGATAGAATAGAAGTCTATGGCTAAGAGCGCCAAACCCGTAGGATAGAATAGAAGTCTATGGCTAAGAGCGACAAACCCGTAGGATAGAATAGAAGTCTATGGCTAAGAGCGCCAAACCCGTAGGATAGAATAGAAGTCTATGGCTAAGAGCGCCAAACCCGTAGGATAGAATAGAAGTCTATGGCTAAGAGCGCCAAACCCGTAGGATAGAATAGAAGTCTATGGCTAAGAGCGCCAAACCCGTAGGATAGAATAGAAGTCTATGGCTAAGAGCGCCAAACCCGTAGGATAGAATAGAAGTCTATGGCTAAGAGCGCCAAACCCGTAGGATAGAATAGAAGTCTATGGCTAAGAGCGCCAAACCCGTAGGATAGAATAGAAGTCTATGGCTAAGAGCGCCAAACCCGTAGGATAGAATAGAAGTCTATGGCTAAGAGCGCCAAACCCGTAGGATAGAATAGAAGTCTATGGCTAAGAGCGCCAAACCCGTAGGATAGAATAGAAGTCTATGGCTAAGAGCGCCAAACCCGTAGGATAGAATAGAAGTCTATGGCTAAGAGCGCCAAACCCGTAGGATAGAATAGAAGTCTATGGCTAAGAGCGCCAAACCCGTAGGATAGAATAGAAGTCTATGGCTAAGAGCGCCAAACCCGTAGGATAGAATAGAAGTCTATGGCTAAGAGCGCCAAACCCATAGAATAGATGTCTATGGCTAAGAGCGCCAAACCCGTAGGATAGAATAGAAGTCTATGGCTAAGAGCGCCAAACCCGTAGGATAGAATAGAAGTATATGGCTAAGAGGGCCAAACCAGCTGGATAGAATAGAAGAATATGGCTAAGGGCGCCAAACCCGTAGGATAGAATAGAAGTCTATGGCTAGGAGCGCCAAACCCGTAGGATAGAATAGAAGTCTATGGCTAAGAGCGCCAAACCCGTAGGATAGAATAGAAGTATATGGCTAAGAGGGCCAAACCAGCTGGATAGAATAGAAGAATATGGCTAAGGGCGCCAAACCCGTAGGATAGAATAGAAGTCTATGGCTAGGAGCGCCAAACCCGTAGGATAGAATAGAAGTCTATGGCTAAGAGCGCCAAACCCGTAGGATAGAATAGAAGTCTATGGCTAAGAGCGCCAAACCCGTAGGATAGAATAGAAGTCTATGGCTAAGAGCGCCAAACCCGTAGGATAGAATAGAAGTCTATGGCTAAGAGCGCCAAACCCGTAGGATAGAATAGAAGTCTATGGCTAAGAGCGCCAAACCCGTAGGATAGAATAGAAGTCTATGGCTAAGAGCGCCAAACCCGTAGGATAGAATAGAAGTCTATGGCTAAGAGCGCCAAACCCGTAGGATAGAATAGAAGTCTATGGCTAAGAGCGACAAACCCATAGAATAGATGTCTATGGCTAAGAGCACCAAACTCGTAGGATAGAATAGAAGAATATGGCTAAGGGCGCCAAACCCGCCACATGAAAACTGCAAGTACACTGCACTGCACCCACGCTGTGTGTAAATGGCAGCACCTCAGTATGAAAGCAGTCCTATACTATTATGCCTCTTGTATTGCTTCACGCTGACCTGAAGGTTTCTTCTTTCCTGCTGATGGCACCACTCTGGAGACGGCTAGCTGGAATAAGAGGAGGAGTGTAGTTGGTATCACTCCGCAGGGCACAGGAGCCGGCGCTAGAGAGAAGGCATTGGCTTATGCAGCTCTTGCTCCCTACTACACCTCTAACTTTACAAGTAGTCCCAACACATTGCACTCTGTTTGATGCTCTGGAATGGCGGGTCAGCAAGCCCAGACCGCGACCTGCCATTCACCTGTCCGTGATCTACTAGTTGCTGACACCCGGTGTAAAGTAAAGAGGTCTATACTAATCTTCTAATCTCAGGGCACTCCGGTCCAGTCACTTCCTCTGGATCAACTGTAGGTATAGGAATATATATAACGTAAGCTGCAATCGGACCGTGCGACGCCGTTGCCTAAAAGAAGCTCATGTTCCTTTTTTGAGCGACAAGCGTCACGCGTTGTGATTGCAGTGCGGTTTACCGCGCGACAATCATGGCAAAATCGCGGTGCGATTGGGGTGCCATTAGAAGTAATGACATCGCAATTGTGTCCCGTGTTTTGCAGCCGTTCTGAAATCGCGGGGCGGAATTGCGGTGATTCCGCCCGCGATCATGTGTGAACGTGCCTAATGCAATCGGCTGCGCACACCTATGGTTGGGTATAAACCGGACTTCTACTTTAAGGTGAGTATTTCTGATTTTGCAAACATTAAGGGCGGGGGGGGGGGGGGGGGCGTTCCTCCACTCCAGGGGTAGTTTTTGGATTTTCCAGTCCAGCTTTAAATTTTTGCAGGTAATGAAAAGGTCTAGTATTCTCCGTCAACCCCCCCCGGCCCAACGGAAAGCCCCCAGGGGGGTATTTGTCATATTGAAAGGTGGGGATTGGCTCTATTGAATTTTATTGAGCTGGTTTTTGCGCATGAATTGGCCTCGATGGGGGTTAAGAAATAAACATAATGTGCATTTCTGCGAAGATTAAAACCAGCACGCCTCGCAGCTCAGCTTACCAGGTGTGCCGTAAGCCACGGGATAAGTACCTGTAGCAGCAAGCACAGTCCGTAATTAACTTCTATTATCCACCGATGAGTGCCTTGTCCTGAGGTCCAACCGTTGTCTTTAATCAACAATGTCATCCTCTACCGTCGCTTTATGGGCGAGAAGAAACCGGTGATTAAAAAAAAGAGCGCCAGCACCAATTTATCATTCCAGGTCGCGTTCTTTGTGAGGCGATCGCCGCCTGAGACGTACAATGAAGACAACGTATGTACTTCTTATAGGAGACATTGTTGTGAATCTGCAGACTTGTTCGATTAACGCAACGCTCTAAAGCGGCACAGCGCGGCAATCCATCCAAATTCACTGAAACCGGTCTGCCAGGCGATCAATCCGGATTTGATGAGAAGATTCGCAGCACTTCGGACTTTAGAGCTTTGCTGCTTCTGCTACAGTAGTCCAGAATGGATTTATTTATTTATTTTTTTATTCAGATGGAAATTCTTTTTGGAACCAGTTTAGTACATGGGTGTCTGGGCATGAGAAACAGACCCTGAGAGCTTTAAATTGCACTTGAAATGGTCGTGTGGCCAGCATAGATCAAATTTGGTGTTTGTCAAAAAAAAAAAAAAAAAAAGTTCCTGCAAATAGAGAGAATAAATTAAAAAAATAAAATAACTAATTTTATATATATATATATATATATATATATATATATATATATATATAAAATAAAATAAAATATGAAAACTCCTCTAACCCCCCCCCCCACCCACCAAATGATGGCGAAGGATCCTGGTAATCCTCCAAAATACAAAGAAATAGTAGACAATTGTGCTCTTCCAACCTTGTGATAAGTTTGGTGAGGACCCTTTTCTGTTCCAGCATGACTGTGCCCCCACCCACCACCACCTCATCCCTACTGAACACATTTGGGGTGAATTGGATTAAACCAGGTCTTCTCATCCAATATCCATAAGTCTCCATATAAAAAAAAGGTTTGGTGTGGAGAAACTTGAATGGTCTTCAAGATCCTGACCTCAACACGTTTGAATACCTTTTCGGATGAACTGGAGCGCCAATGATGAGCCAGGTCTTCACATCCAACATCAGTGCCTGAAGGGTCCTATCAATACTACATCATGCAGTTTGATGGAGACCCTTTTCTGTTCCAGCATGACTGTGCCCCCCCCCCCCCATCATCACCTCATCCCTACTGAACACCTTTAGGGTGAATTGGATTGAGCCAGGTCTTCTGCTCTTGGGAAGAGTACTGTGAGGAGACTGGTGGGAGGGGCCAACAGGGTGCTGTACATAGCTTCCTGAAAACATCACAACGCTTGTGCTGGCCCAGTCGTTCTCATCCAACATCAGTGCCTGAAGGGTCCTGTTAATACTAAATCATGCAGTTTGAGGAAAATCCTTTTATGTTCCAGCATGACTGTGCCCCCCCCCCATGTATCATGCCAGCTCTATAAAGACTTGGGGTGACCAGTTTGGTGTTTAGGAACTTGCGTGTCCTGTATAGAGCCCTGACCTCATCCCTACTGAACACCTTTGGGATAAATTGGATTGAGCCAGGTCTTTACATCCAACATTAATACCTGAGCAGAAAATGCCCCGGCACCAGTGGGCATAAAGAATGCCACATCAATGGTTTTAATGGGAGGAATAGTGCCCCACTGTTGGTATCAATGGGGAGAATAGTGCCATTTATTGTGTCAATGGGAAGAATTGATATGGTGTTGGCAGCCAGCCCACTGATCCAGGGTAGCTAGGTCTGCTCCCAGCATTAAGGAGAGGGCAGACATCCAACTCACCCAAACCTTCTCCACCTCCCGCCCTCTGCTGCACTTCTGGAGCCAAAGGGTAAGGCTCTGAGGTGAAGATGGGACAGTGTGCTTGGGGTGGGTGAAAAGATGACAGGGGGACCTCTGATGTGATGAGAGGTTTCTAGGATGGGGGAGGACTCTGTCTTGGAGGCCCCTGATGTATAGGGAGATCTCTGATTACATAGGGGGGGACACTGATGTGATGGGGGACTCTGACGTAATAGAGTTATTTTAATCAAGGGCTGCTGTGTGCATCATCCCAGGCTCAGATTTCCCACTGATAACTTTACATTTTTTAACAATTTTAGACTGGGGTGCCTCAAATGTCCATACTTTTAAAGGGCACTGTGACCAAAAATTGGTTGAGATGCTCTGGGGGAACTCTGGTTGACCTAGACCAGTGGACTCCAAGCTGCTACCCGGGGGCTGGATGAGGCTCTTTGCTTGCCTTTATCTGGCCCTTGGGGAACTTTTTCTCCATCTGACTACAAGGAATGAGCATCATTCCCCCTACTGACACCATCAAGGAGGCAGTATTCTTCCAAAGATACCCACAATGGGGCACTATTTCTTCCATTAAATCCAATGATGGAGCACTGATGTTGGGGCATTTTCTATTCCCAATGGGCACAATCCTACCCCCCCAAGCCTGAATAATAGTAAACTGGCCCTTTGCTTAGAAAGTTTGGAGACCCCTGCCCTAGACCATTTCCTCTATGGCCATGCTGTTGCCCTAACCAATACTGCCAGCAGGCATTGGAAGGTGTGCATACCTCGAGTCATCAGTAGAGCCCCAATGTGACCTCTTGTCAGAGCGGCAAATCTTCAGAAAGGCGAGGAGATGGCAAAGCTGTTTGTCTTGGGGAAGGACAATAGAGTTCAGAACAGGTTTTCCAACTTGTCTTATTAATGTTATCTTGACAGCTCTTAGCCAGGGGCACATTTTTGCCACCATAGACATGAGATCATCATCACCTTTCCGAGAAAGTCAAAACTCAGTCGTTGCTGCGGGTGTGCTCAGCCTGTCCATTGGTTGCTGAGCACCATATCGTGAGAAATGGAGCAGGGTGGGTCATCCGTTCCGCCATACTGAATAGTTAGGGTATTTTTTCTGGGGTATTGTCAGGAGTGTACACTATGCCTATTGTATCTACTATAAAGCGTACCTGTCACTTTGCTCAGGTTTTTAAAGCAGTCCACCTAATTCACAATTGTTGGTAAATGTTAGGAAACTATTCAAGCCAATATCGCATGAACATTCAAAAGTGGTTGGGGGGGGTGAGGTGGTATCTGACACTATAAAGTGCCCCAGGTGTTGTTGGGGGGGGGGGCTGGGTGTCTATCCTGTGTCATATAGCAATCCACTGCTGTTCATTGCCCC
The DNA here is from genome assembly GCA_037952925.1 of Lithobates clamitans. Taxonomy (NCBI): domain Eukaryota; kingdom Metazoa; phylum Chordata; class Amphibia; order Anura; family Ranidae; genus Lithobates; species Lithobates clamitans. The sequence continues at coordinate 1,156 of JBBGZY010002795.1, read as the reverse complement.
TCCAAGACTTTTTACTTTTATTAACATGTGAAGCTGCCTGCCTGCAAAGAGAGGAAATTGGGGAGGGATAGCTATAAAAAGTCTCCCAACACTTTCCCGATTAAAAGCTGATTCAGCTTTTGTGTGCCGGCTCATTTCCTGATGTCATTGTGTACAGTCAGGCCTGTGCTGGGTGCTCCCCCCTCTTCAGGGCAGGAAGGCATCTGCATTGTGTGAAGTGGCCCTGGATAGGTGCAGGAACACATGGTGGAACACTTCGCTCTTCCCACTCTCATTAGACACGTCCTTGCTTTTGTTTTCAAAATCAAATGAAAAAGTGAACAATCGATGGTGTTGAAATATCACTTTTTTTATTTTTTTATCTGATGCGGTCCAGAAAAAACAGCGCAAAGGACATGAGGCAATGCAAAACAAATTCATGTTTATTATTAGAATTAATGATTTATATAGTGCTGATATCTCATGCAGAGCCGTACAAAGTGCTTCATACAAGGCTGAGTAATGCTGATAAAATGATTGCAAGGATTGATATGGATCGTCCTATGTATACAGGACTGTATACAGCAATAGAAGAGAGCCCTGCCTTCACCATCATCATTGGTATTAGCAATATTCCAACCATACAGAACTCTGCTCAGATTTTCCCAGAAATCAGGACACATTTGGGGTCTCTCTTCATCCCCTTTACTTTCTTTCGCATCTCCCACTTTCCTTCCCTCACACTTACAACCTCTCTCTGTTCTCTTCTCTTTTTTTTTTTCTTGTCTTTTTCTTTCTCTTTTTTTTCTTTTCACTGCCCCCCCCAGCACACTCTCTATACCCCTCTTCTTACTTTCTCTTTCTTATACTCTCCCCCCTTCTCTCTCTCTCTCTCTCTCTCTCTCTCTCCCTCCCTCCCCCTCTCTCCCCCCTCTCTCCCCCCCTCTCTCCCCCCTCTCTCTCCCCCTCTCCTCCCCCCTCTCTCTCCCCCTTTCTCCCCCCTCTCTCTCTCCCCCTCTCTCTCTCCCCCTCTCTCTCTCCCCCCCCTCTCTCCCCCCCTCTCTCCCCCCCTCTCTCTCCCCCCCCTCTCTCTCCCCCCCCTCTCTCTCCCCCCTCTCTCTCCCCCTCTCCCCCCTCTCTCTCCTGCCTCTCTCTCTCTCTCTCTCCCCCTCTCTCC
>JBBGZY010002794.1:0-47756 GCA_037952925.1 Lithobates clamitans | reverse complement strand
GGGAGGTAGATAGAGAGAGAATGGGGGGGGGGGGTAGATAGAGAGAGATGGGGGGAGAGGAAAAGAGAAAGATGGGGGAAAGAGAGAGGGGGAGAGAAAGAGAGAGCTGGGGGGGAGAGAGAGAGAGAAAGGGAAGAAGGGAGAGGTAGATAGAGAGAGAGGAAAGGAGAGCAGGGAATGAGGGAACAATAAAGATGGGGGAGAGGATAAGAGAACGGGATAGGTGAGTGATAGAGAGGAGAGAACGAGGGATGAAAGAAAAGAGACAGGGATGGGAGTGAGGAGAGTGCTAGAGGTAGAGAGAGATGTATAGAGAGGTAGGGAGGGAGTGAAAGGGATGAAAGGGTGAGAGAGAGAGAGAGAGAGAGAGAGAGAGAGAGAGAGAGAGAGAGAAAGAGGAAGAGAGAGATGGATAGAGAAGGAGAGGAAAAGAGACAGGGGGAGAAGCAGAGAGAGAGAGAGGAGGGGAGAGGGAAAGAGAGAGAAAAGGGTTGAGAGAGTGTGAGAAAGAGAGAGGGGTGAGGAATAGAGAGATAGAAATGGGGGGGGGGTGGATAGAGAAGGAGAGAAAAAGAGAGGGAGAGGGAGGGAGACAGAGAAAAGTTTTAAGAGAGAAGGAGGGATGAGGAAGAGAGAGAGAGAGAGAGAGATGGATAGAGGAGGAGAGGAAGAGAGAGGGAGAAAGAGAGAGGGGGGAAGAGAAAGAATGAGAGAGAGAGAGAGAGAGAGAGAGAGAGAGAGAGAGAGAGAGAGAGAGAGAGAGAGAGAGAGATGGATAAAGGAGGAGAGGAAAAGAGAGGGAGGGGGAGAAGCAGAGAGAGGAAGGGATAAGTAATAATGGATAATAATAAGGGATAAGGGAGTAATAAGGTATAAGTAAGAGATGGGGGGAGACAGAGAGAGAGGGATGAGGAATAAAGAGAAATGAGGGGGGAGATGGATAGAGAAGGAGAGGAAAAGAAAAGAGAGGGAGGGGAAGGGGAGAGAGATGGATAGGAAGAGAAAGGGAAAGAGAGAGAGAGAGAGGAATATAAAGAGAAAAGGGTTGAGAGAGAAGGAGGGATGAGGAAGAGAGAGAGATGGATAGAGAAGGAGGAGGGAGGGATAGAGAGAGAAGGAGAGAGAAAGGGATGAGAGAGGGGAAAGGTAAAGAGAGAGAAGGAAGAGGGAGACGGGAGGGGAGAGAGGAGAGTGAGATAGAGGGAGAGGAGTTTGAGGAGGGGGGGCGAGAGAATAAAAGGAAATATTTTGGATATCTGTAGCACATTGTATCACTTTTGTGATGTATCTCTATAAAGAAGTCGTGTTGTTACTTTGTAGCATTACTGAAAACAACAATCCTCCACAGATCAGAGGCTCCTCCTGCTGTCGGTGTCCCCTCTTCCTCTCCCAGTGACCCCCGTTGTCACTCTCAGGTTTTGTACATTTGCAGAATTACTCATTTCTGAAGATTGCAAATCAGTTTTTTTTTTCCACAGCTCAGTTCTATTTAAAGCTGCTTACATTATCTTAATCTGCTTATATTTTTGCCTTCGCTGGTTCCTCTTTATCCACCTCATCAACATGCTAATGCAAATTCTAAAATGAAATCCTTCCATTTTCATCACACTCCTTATTTTAGACCCGGTGATGACATCACTGGGTCTCTGTGCTTCTCTATGGATCTGCCCGGATGCAGGCAGTGGGCTGGCTCTTGGGAGGAGGAGTTATAGCTCACGGTGTGCGGTGAAATCAGAGGAAGCCGTTTCAGTCCAGGAGAGGAGCCGGTATAACTGTGCAGGACTGAAGGGGGAGGCTGGGGGGAGTTAAGGTGTTTTGTAAAGGGCAGGAGGCTTCATTTTGGATTGAAGTGCATTATGTGCAATGGTTAGTTTCTTCCCAGATTGGCTTTGCTTCCTGCTAAAGACCTGAAGCTTTTTCTTCCAAAGGTTTCCTACAAATCCCACAGAAAGCAGAGAATGCTGTGCTTTTTTTTTCAGCCTGTTGTTATATATTGCGCTCTATATAATCCAATCAGAAATGAGCCGTCATCTCTCGCCGGCCTTCCAGAGTCTTATTAAATATTTTCGACCATTTGATAGCATAATTGATTGTACTCGGCCCGCGTTTCCCCGGCACTTATAGATATAACTCGCGTTAATGAATTATTCTAATTTTTTGACTGTCAGCAAACTGTGCGCAAAAGCCGAATGTACCACATGATTTGTGTTCATTCTAATTTTCACTCATAATGACTTTTTGATGTTCAATTATAATTAAAATAGATTGCACGCCAAAACTCGCAATCATTAACATGAAAAACTCAACACAACGCAAAACCGCGCGGCTCAGACCAAACACCGGGCCGCATAAGGCGCCGGTAACCTTTTCATTATGGATCCAGTCCAGTCCCGTACCTGGACTGGTCATGTGCTGCCCTCTCCTGGGCTGAAATGGCTTACAATTTCACTGCACGCTGTGAGCTCCTCACAGTGTGCATTAGAATCTTCAGCAAGTCAGATAGCGCCCCCGGCATCATCTAGTTCCTTCCTCCCTAACCTGGCCCACCCCTCTCATGCCTTGGATTTCAGCTCTTTCAACCAGAGAGGATCAGGATCACCTGTCAGTGTTACGGGGGGGGGGGGGGGGCTGCATGTAAATGAAGCATGCCTAGGAACGCCCACTTCTCCATACTGACATCCACCCATCAAGGCAGGCCAAGGACAAGGGGTGGGCAGGCCCTGGGCACTATGGTATCATGTGAGGTGGTGGGGGCACCACAAGAAAATTAGAAGGAGGGGATTTGTGTTGGAAGGGGGGATTTGGGGGGGGGGGGCAGCAGGGAGTATTGTTTGAGGAGGGGAAATTTGGGGGGTATGATAAGAGTGGATAATTTAGGGGGATCTGTGTTGGGAGGGGGAATGGGGGGGGGATTTTTGCTAGGAGGGAGGATTGGAGGGGGGCTTTCTGCTGGAAGGGGACATGTGTACTGGGCAGGGCAATTTTAGGGTTAAAGAATTTTTGCTAGCAGGAGTGATTTTTTGGGGGGGATTTAGGGTATGGGGGGGGGGTAAAGATTTGTGCTGGGAGGGGGGTCAGCATGCAAATGGAGCATGCCTAGGAACACCCACTTCTCTATACTGACACCCACCCATCAAGGCAGGACCAGGACAAGGGGTGGGCAGGAGGGGCAGCTGCCCTGGGAACTATGGTATCATGTGAGGTGGGAGGGGGGCATCACAAGGAAATTGTGGGGAGGAGATTTGTGTTGAAAGTGGGGATTGGGGGAGGCAGCAGGGAGTAAGTATTGTTCTAGGAGGGGACATTTGGTGGGTTTAAACAGAGTGGTGATTTTGGGGGATCTGTGTTGGGAGGGTGAATGGGGGAAGAAGATTTGTACTAGGAGGGAGGATTTTAGAGGGGCTTAGTGCTGGGAGGGGGTATTTGCAGTGGGGAGGGGGGAGACATGTGTACTGGATGGGGCAATTTTAGGGGTAGATAATTTGTGCTAGGAGGGGTGATTTTGGGGATTTGGGGGATGGGGGGGTAAAAATCTGTGCTGGGTGGGGGATTTCAGCAGGGGAGCGGATTTGTCCTGAAAAGAGGGGGGGGGGATTTATGCTTAAGAGGGGGTGAAAAAGATTAGTGTTCAGTTTTTTTGGGGAGGGGGATTTTTGATGACATATAATGCTCATAAACCTTGGGGGGTGGGGGGGGGTGGGCACAGTTTGGCATGTTTGCCCTGGGCTCTAGGTGACCTTGTCCCGGTGCTGCATCAAGGCATTTTGATATTTTGCATAACTCCTCCCAAGAGCCAGCCCACTCCTATAGAGGTATACAATAAGGTATAATTTTTTTTTAATCATTTAATTATCATGTTGATGATGGGTGAATGGAGGAATCGAGACTGTCTAGACTACATGTTTCTTCGAAGACTATCCTGTCCACAGGGTGACAACATTACCATGCAATTTTACTGCAGAACAAATAGAGTTGTCACCATGTTACAGGAAGTGGAAAATCAATTGATTTACTGGCAGGATCGACAGATAATAAAGCTATGCAATAGGGATGGTGATTTTCAGAAAATGGTATTAATGGTATCGACAGGACTGATTCATAGATGTCATTTTTAAATTTTGCAAATAAGTATATAAGTACTATAAGTAGATCTTACTAAAGTCAATATACCGATTTAATATGCTTATAAAGTAATAAAATATCCCTCTGTACAATTTATCTCAGTCTCTGTCCCACTGGAGCTTGCAATCCAAATGTATCCACCACAAGTCCGGAAACTCTCTTGGACCAGTTCATGTGAAAGTCAGTTAACCTACCAGCAGAAATTTGGCTTGTGGGAGTCAACTGGATCACTCAGAAGAAACTCCACGGATGCAAAGAGAACATGCCAACTCCCCGAAGAGTAAACCACGTATGCGAACCAGACACAGCAAAGCAACGGAGGCAACAATGCCATCAACACGGACGCGACCTCGAAGCAGCTTGACATCTGCGAGCTGTATGACAAATTATGGCTTTTCACTTACACAGCGCCTACGTTTTCCAAGAAGCTCTGGGAAGAGCACCAAACCCTTCACATGACTTCCTGGACCGGTTGAGTTGTCATTCTAATGCAGCAAGCAAAATTAAGATAAACAAGAATCACTTTCCAATTTACTTACTCATAAACATTTGGGCTAATGAGGAAACTCGAACCAAACTGATGATGAAGGCCCCTCGATTGGTGGGTGGCATAATTCATTTTTCTCTATGCCTTCCCAACCCCTTTAACACTTTCTGAGTTTTGGTTAGTCTGATGCCTGTCTGGAGCGTGTGGTAAAAACAGGGGCTATATTAATAGCAGGGTGAAGGAGCTTTGCCACAAAAAATGGGTCTGCTAACCCCACAACCCATTATTTTGGGCAAAGCTCCTTCACCATTATATACGTTGAGATATGTTGGGATGAGTGTCATCACCACCTTCTCTACATGTTAAATTCATAGGTTGTTTAATTCCTGGAGAATCTTGCAACCTCCTAGATGTGAGTATTGGCTTATCAATAATTATTCTAAACTAACCCAACTTTTTTTATTAGATTTTTCCAAGCTTGTCCAGAGGCTTCTCCCTTTTTTTCTGCCTATGTCCTTCCTAGCAAGTCTCATTTTGCTCTCAACTTGTTGGTTTACTTTACTTTTTGGATTAAAATAGGTTGTGTATTTACCAATAAAGCTGTAGCCTTGCTCTTCCAAAAATGTTTTTGTGAGCTATTTGGGAAGGATCTACCTTTTAATGGATAGGGTTATGTGCTTTATGCCTGCTCTCAGCAGTCATGAAAGTACCCAAATAGGCATCACTTTTAACTGTTAACCCAAGAGAATGACTTTACCGTGATGGTGTCTGACCATGAACTCAAGACTTTCCCACGGCGGTGTCCGACCACGAACTTAAGACTTTCCCTTGGTGATATCTGACAATGAACCCAAGACTTTCCCGTGGTGGTGTCTGACCATGAACCCAAGACTTTTCTATGGTGGTGTCCGACCATGAGCTCAAGACTTTCCCATGTCGTTGTCTGATGATGAACCCAACATTTTTCCATGGTGGTGTCTGACGATAAACCCAGGACTTTCCCTTTGTAGTGTCTGATCATGAACCCAACATTTTCCCATGGTGGTGTCTGATGATGAACCCAGGACTTTCTCTTGGCAGTGTCTGATCATGAACCCAACATTTTCCCATGGCGTTGTCTAATGATGAACCCAACATTTTCCCATGGTGGTGTCTGACGATGAACCCAGGACTTTCCCTTGGTAGTGTCTGATCATGAACCCAACATTTTCCCATGGTGGTGTCTGATGATGAATTCAAGACTATCCAATGGTGGTATCTGACCATGAACCCAAGATTTTCCCATGTTGGTGTCTGATCATGAACCCAACATTTTTCCATGGTGGTGTCTGATGATGAATTCAAGACTATCCAATGGTGGTATCTGACCATGAACCCAAGATTTTCCCATGTTGGTGTCTGACCATGAACCCAAAACCTTTCCATGGTGGTGTCTGACCATGAACTCGAGACTTTCCCAAGACATTGTCTGACGATGAACCCAACATTTTCCCATGGTTGTGTCTGACAATAAAACCAAGACTTTCCCTTGGTAGTGTCTGACGATGACCCCAACATTTTCCCATAGTGTCTGATGATGAACCCAACATTTTTCCATGGTGGTGTCTGACGATGAACCCAGGACTTTCCCTTGGTAGTGTCTGATCATGAACCCAACATTTTCCCATGGTGGTGTCTGATGATGAACCCAAAACCTTTCCATGGTGGTGTCTGACTATGAACTCGAGATTTTCCCAAGACATTGTCTGACGATGAACCCAATATTTTCCCATGGTGGTGTCTGACCATAAACTGAGGACTATCTAATGGTGCTGTCTGACCATGAACCCAAGACTTTCCCATGGTGGTATCTGATCATAGTAAAAATGGTAACACGTAGAAGAAAAAGTATAGCCCACAAAAAGCTTTAGAATATTAATCAAACATTTCCATTTACAGTGAATACATTTCAGCTAGAGCAAAACTTTAAAGATATAAGTCTGAAAAGAACATTAATAGTCCATGTTCTTGCCAATGAAACACTGCATGAATAAAATGACTTCACACACATTACTGCAACTACAGAGATTTTAAAAGGACCAAAGTCCTGTACGTTAATTGCTACAGCGAAATGACTTAATTATATAATTGATATAAATGATGGTCTTTTTGAGGAAAATGGAGCCGCTAAAGATTTCAGTACAATAAGAGCCTGTTGATATTTCTCACTTGTACAATTCTTCCAGTGCCTTGGGGGATTCCGAATCAAGTAACTAAGCACGTCTTTGACAGCAAGCATGAACATGGTCATGCTGGCAGCAGCAGCTCTTGCTAATTTGAGAAATATTTTTGGTGCAGAAATTATGTCATGGAAGTCTTTGAAGTACGGTGACCAAGATGCAGTAAGCCACATAGTGCTGTGTGATTTGAGGCTGAAACATGGATCGGAACTTGATAACCACCATCAATTTAAACTCTCTTGGTGTCTGAAAGAGCAGCTGCAAGATGTCCTATATTTTCAGCATGCAGTTAGCTTGCACACACATCAAATAAAATTTCCAGGACAGTACAAACTCCCCCAAAATCCTTTTTGGAAAGTGGACACCCCACGGTGATCTTATATTTTGCTACAATTTTTCAGAAATAAAGGAATCATGCTGGTACTGAGGTAGTCAAACGGGTCCTTTATGTTGTCACCCAATACAGTTATTTTTTTAAGCTGTGCTAATATGTCCCAGAATGCAGCCTATCAAACCCTACAAATTGCTGCCTCAGTCACGACAATCAAAATGATTTGGTGAATTTTTCTGGCATTCCCTAAAAATAAAAGCAGCCCACCGTATGGTCACATACAGTATTAGTCTCATAATTGACAAGCCAGTTCACCTTCCCTCCTCCTTTTTTAGATTGCAGGATTAGGTTAGATTTATTTTAGATAGACCTCAATATTCCTTCAGAGCTTAAAATAATTACTGCCTCTTCAGTGTAAAAATATATCATTTTTACAGTTATAACCTATACTTACATTTTTTTTTTTTATAACAGGTGCTGTTATGCCGTCTTTGTTGGTCTACTGCATTAAAATACTTTTTATACTATATATAGAGTTGGCTGGGAGGTTATTGTGTTTCACGCTGTTGTTTTTAGACTGCACTTTTTGCCCTTTCTTTTTCTACTATATTTAAAATGTGGTCATGTTTCCTTCCGCAATGTAAAATTGCTATAACTGGCTACAAAGCAGCAGATACTTCAGTTTTTCTAAAGTCTTTTGTCTTGAAAGAAATAAAATTGACAAAGAAAACAATTTAAGCGTAAGAAACATATTTTGCTGTTTGTCAGGGGAGCTGATGACCCATGTGAGGTTTCAGGATACACTGTAATCCCATAATCCCAAAGGTCTGCTAGCATCATAATGGCGCCCATGCGATTCGGTCCACATTAGCCATTGCAGACTTCAGTGGGAAAAGTAAATAGAATATTCCGATGTATCACTAGAAGGATCACCGGCAGGAGGAAAGAGATCCTGATTCACCTATATAGACATTTAGTTATCACTAGAGGGATCACCAGTTGGAGGAAGGAGGTCCTGATTCCCCTATATAGACCTTTAGGTATCACTAGAGGGGTCACCAGCAGAAGGAAGGAGGTCCTGATTATTTTATATAGACCTTTAGTCATGACTAGAAGGGTCACCAGCAGGTTGAAGGAAGTCCTGGTTCCTCTACAAAGATCTTTAGTCATTACTAGAGGGATCACCAGCAAGAAGAAGAAGGTCCTGATTCCTCTATATAGATCTTTAAGTTATCACTAGAGGGATCTCCAGAAGGAGGAAGGAGGTCCTGATTCCTCTATATAGATCTTTATATCACTAGAGGGATCTCCAGAAGGAGGTCCTGATTCCTCTATATACAGTAGATCTTTATATCACTAGAAGGATCACCAGAAGTAGAAGGGAGGTCCTGATTCCTCTATATAGATGTTTAAATCACTAAAGTGATCTCCAGAAGGAGATAGGAGGTCCTAATTCCTATATATAGATCTTTATTATCACTAGAGGGATCAAGAGCAGGAGGAAGGAGGTCCTGATTCCTCTATATAGATCTTTATTTATCAATAGAGGAAATACAAGCAGGAAGAAGGAGGTCCTGATTCCTCTATATAGATCTTTATATCACTAGAGACATCACCAGCAGGAGAAAGAAGGTCCTGATTCCACTATGTAGATCTTTACTTAGCGCTAGAGGGATCACCAGCAAGAGGAAGGAGGTCCTGATTCCTCTACTTACAGCTCCAGTTAGGCCTCATTTAGGATACTATGTCAAGACCTCACTTGCAAAAAGATAAAGCAAGTTCAGAGACAAGAGACAAAGATGGTGAAAGGTCTGAGGGATAGAACATATCAGGAGAGAATGCAGGAATTTAATATATACAACTCCAAGTCAAGAAGGGAAAGTGGGAACATGACAGAAACCTTTAAATATATTAGGAGTGTGAATAATATCAGCTACGATCAAGAAGAGCCATTAAACTGATCTTATCCACTGGAGAAAAAGTCGGCACCTGGGTGGGTCAACAAAATGCGGTCTTTCTTTACTGAATTGTGATCACTTGAGATTCAATATAGGAAGACCACAAATTGTGGACCCACCAGGGTGTCAACTTTTTCTCCAGTGGATTGTGTCTTGTGGAGGCATTGGAAGCCTCACTGTTTGAGCCCTGGGTCTGGAGCTATGGATTGACAAGCTGGTAGCGCTGTTACACCTGTTTCCATTATACTGATCTTCCCAGTGGACCAAGTCAACTACCTGACCTCATTGATCCCCTCCACTACTCAGCTGCAGCCTTCATCTGCCTCTTAAGCCACACACATGGGCCGAAGATTGGCCAAAATCAGTGTAGTAGATAACGGTCGACATTTGGCTCATGTGTACAGGCCCTTGTTTTTCACAACCGGCTTCTGTCAAACAAGCATGGTGGAAAACCAGCAGCCGATTAGCATCTGAACAGAGCTTTCAGCCAATGGCTGCAAGTGCTGACCAGTGTGTTCTGACGGGGGGCATTGGACACAGTGGGGTGATCGCTATACTAACATTGAATAGTTAATACAGAGACCTTCTCACGAGCTGCTTAGTTTTAACAAGTACAAACTTACCGTGTGTACGAGGCTGTAGGCATTCAGCACTTCAGGGACTGTTATATGTTTGTGTCCCCTGTCATGCTCTGTGGTTCCTTCTTACAACCCCTATATCACTACAAGACTCATTAATGACATAGGTGTTGGGTAGGATAGGTCCGCAGTGTGGAGCAGGAACATGGGCCTCTGACACTCCAGGAATTGCCAGAAGCCAAAGAGACTAAAGGAGGCTGCGGCCCTGGAACAGAGGAGAGGCATGAAAAAAGCTTCCAGATAGGTGACTAAAATGTCCTCCTTTTCTGGTATTATTTTTTTTAGACTGATAGGGCCTCTTTGAAACATATTGTTTTAGGTCAACTCTAAGAAGACCTTTTCAAGCACATTTCCATTTTTTTCTAACCCTTCATTGTAAATATTATTCCTTCATATTGATTTGTATATATTTTTTTTTAATGAAATTATTGTTCAAAATTCATGGAGGAAGTTGGCAGACTTTACTCTCTGTTACAGAACAACATATTCGTGAAACACTTTCCAAAGGGTGCCTTGAAAAAACAATTACAGACACTGGTAAAAAAAAAAATGTAGATTTGTTGTTGTTTCTTTTTGTCACTAAACATATTGGTTTTAGACATATTTGCTGTATCATTGCACTATTGCTTGATCCAAGCTGACATTGGCCATATTTATTCCTTACAGATGGGCTCATTCGTCGGGTTATGATCCATAGTCAATTCATCTGGATCCCAATGACTCTTGGTTGTCTTTTTAATGGACTAAACAGGACCTTAGTTTATGATTGAGAGTGTTGCCTTCATTAGCCTCTAATTTCTTTGACCTTTTAATAAAATGTGTATCAGAGAGAAGATGGCAGATCATTGGGAAGATACTTTTACAGATCATTACTTTAATGGAAAATCTATACACAGCACAGTAAGACGACCACTAGCGATGGAGGAGACTTTGGTTTTTTTTTTTTCAAGAACAGGGTTGGGCCCCTTAAATAAATTATGTACAACCTTCATCATGTCGCCGAGCATCATTAGCCTCCAGGGAACCCTCAAATCCTTCTTCACAGTTGTGTCACAGCTTGAGGTGGCTGCCCCTTCTTGAATTAACCTATCTCTAAGGCTAATTTCCAAGCAAACAAGTAAATATTCTTTTGAAGTACGTATATGGGTGCTTTGCTAACTTCCTGTTGGGTGAGTTGTATGATTGCCTAACCAATCCAAAGGTTTAGCCTTAAGACTGGTTAGGTAAGAGGGCCTGAGAGCAGAGCCAGCCTGGTGACCTGGCCTTTCTGTAGTGCAGTTAAAGTCCAATTTCGGAAACTTAACAATTATCCCATGCAATGGGACCGCGCCCGCACTTTTGCTTGTTTAGGTCTAGGGAACATAGAAAAGAAGATCTACTTGCCGTGCTGTTAGACATGTCCCTGCAGTGTTTTCTCCCCCATGCTATAGTGGTCCAAGGTCCTCACATCATCGAGTCCACAGCCTGCACTGGACATGACAACGCTGAGGGACAGTCTACCGCTAGAGCATGGGAAAGAGCCATCTGGCAAGGGATCCGAGGATAAGGTAGGTTAAAGTGCTTTAACACTTTGGTCTCCAAACTGCGGCCCCTTGCCTGTCTTTAGCCAGCCCTTGAAGCACTATTCCTGTCATTGATACAAGAAGTTATTCCTTCCGCTGACACCCACAATGAGGCACCATTCTTTCCATGAACACCAACAGTGGGGCATATTTGTGTTCACTGACATTATTGTATTTGACCCAAGTCCAGTATTGATTTATTTCTATTTTCAACATACAAGCCCTGATGAAGGGGCGTTTGTGGGCCCCTGAAGTGCGGTGGCCTTTTACCTTTATATCATATTTAATAAAACATTTAAAAAAACTATACTGGACTGAACCAATCGGTGTGGTGCTCTCATTCTTCCATCATCCTACCAAGAGTTTCGAAAACTCCTTAGGATATTCCTGTTGACAGAGAGCTGTCTCCAAAAAAAATCAGATGTTGGGTTACCTAGCCTTGTCCACACAAGGAGCCCATCACTTCCACAACTCACATCAACTCTTGCCATAATATTGTTGGGAATGTTATTGTATCTGATCCGTTGACCCAAGTCCAGTTTGGTGTGGTGCTCTTATTCTTCCAATACCCTACCAACATATTTGGGGACTCCTTAGGATATCCCTGCTGACACATAGCTGCCTTCAAAAAGTTCAGAAATTGAACTACCTATCCTTTTCCACACAAGGAGTCCACCATTTCTACAACCCACATCAAATCTTGCCAAAATATTGGTCGGGATGTTATTGTATCTGATCCGTTGACCCAAGTCCTGTACAGACAAGCCCCGATAAAGGGGGATTTGTGATCACTCAAAGTGTGTTGACTTTTTACTTTTACATCATAATATATTAAAAGGAACTATACTTACTAAAACCAATTGGTGTGGTGCTCTCATTCTTCCAATATCTTTCTACCATTTTTGGTGACTCCTTAGCATATCCCTGCTGACAAATAGCTGCCTTCAAAAAGTTCAGAAATTGGACTACCTATCCTTTTCCACACAAGGAGTCCACCATTTCTACAACCCACATCAAACCTTGCCAAAATATTGGTCGGGATGTTATTGTATCTGATCCGTTGACCCAAATCCTGTACTGACAAGCCCAGAAGAAGGGGGATTTGTGAGCCCTCAAAGTGTGTCGACTTTTTACTTTTACATCATAGTATATTAAAAAACTATGCCTAATAAAACCAATTGGTGTGGTGCTCTCATATTTATAACATCCTACAAACATTTTCAGAAACCTCCCAGTTGACAGCTGTTTCCAAAAATTTCAGAAGCTGGACTACCTAACCTTGTCCACAGAAGATGTCCATCACTCCTACAACCCACATCTAACTCATGCCACAATATTAAGTCGGGCACAATATGTCTTCCAAAGTTGCTGGTCAGCTTCTATTAAAGCAAGTAATTGGTTGTGTTATCTTGGGCCTCAACCAGCACTCAATGCCATGGTTCAGCTTTACCCCATCTAACCTCAAAAAGTTCATCTGCTGGCATTTAGCATTCATTGTCTTGTTTTCTCAGTGTGTTCAGAATCTTTATAAGCTTTCACATTTCCTACCGAGATCTGAAAATCTTATTTTCTCCCTCATCATTTTCTCCTCCGCATTACAATTGACTCGTCAGAGTCGCAATGCAACAGCCGTCCCTGGCATTAAATCTTGCTTCAGAATTCCAAATTTAGTGCAGAGAAGGAAGCATAAAAAAAAAAAAAGGTTAATAGAACGGGGCAGTCTGCAAAGTGCGTATCCTGGTGCCAGGAGGAAGGCTTCAGTCTGCCTTCAGACTCATTAGCTACCTAGATTGATTAGCCCCGAGCTCAGGAAATGCACATTGCTGTGTAAGCAGAAGTTTTGGGACTTTTTCCCCCCTCCTATCACCTGATAACCGGGAGATAGATGAAGTCTACTGGTCTCCCATCAAGTGGCAGTCACCATTCTGATTAAATATTTCACATTTTATTTCTCAGGTTGTCAAATTTAAAAAGGTATGTTGTTTTTTTTTTTTTATGGGGCCCTGTTTTCTGACTTTGAATGACTTTGCTCTCCCATTACCGGCTCGGTCATATAGATTCCACAAGAGCCAAAATGGAATTAGCACGAGATACGAGACGTGGGAAGGTTAAAGCTGAACTCCGGTCACAATAACTTTAATTGTATAAATATATTACTCATCAGGACATTGAACCAAACCAAGCAATAACTGGTCACATTTCCAAAAGTATTGGGACGCCTGCCTTTACACGCACATGAACTTTAATGGCATCCCAGTCTTAGTCCGTAGGGTTCAATATTGAGCTGGCCCCACCCTTTGCAGCTATAACAGCTTCAACCCTTCTGGAAAGGCCGTCCACAAGGAGTGTGTCTATGGGAATGTTTGACCATTCTTCCAGAAGTGCGTTTGTGAGGTAAGGTACTGATGTTGGACGAGAAGGCCTGGCTCGCGGTCTTTGCTCTTACTGATCCCAAAGGTGTTCTATCGGGTTGAGGTCAGGACTTTGTGCAGGCCAGTCAAGTTCCTCTACCATAAACTCACTCACCCATGTCTTTATGGACCTTGCTTTGTGCACTGGAGGGGGGGGGATTAGACCCCTTGCACACTGGGGTGCTTTGCAGGCGTTACAGTGCTAAAAATAGCGCCTGCAAAGCGCCCTGAAAGAGCCACTCCTGTGTCTCCAGTGTGAAAGCCCAGAGGGCTTTCACACTGGAGACACAGGAGTGGCTCCTCCACCGATCCTGCCCATTGAACTCAATGGGGCAGCGCAGCTGCACCGCTGGCAAATTGCTGCTACAGCAGCGGCGCTTTGTGAGTGGTTTTAACCCTTTTTCGGCTGCTAGCGGGGGTTAAAAGCGCTAGCGGCCGAATACCTCTGCAAATACGACGGTAAAGCGCCGCTAAATATAGCGGCGCTTTACTGCCGACGCCACCCCCGCCCCAGTGTGAAAAGGGCCTTAAGGTGTGGGGTTGTTTTTCAGAGGTTGGACTTGGCCCCTTAGTTCCAGTAAAGGGAACTCTTAAGGCGTCAGCATACCAAGACATTTTGGACAATTTGATGCTCCCAACTTTGTGGTAACAGTTTGGGGATGGCCCCTTCCTGTTCCAACATGACTGCGCACCAGTGCACAAAGCAAGGTCCATAAGGACATGGATGAGCGAGTATGGGGTGGAGGAACTTGACTGACCTGCACAGAGTCCCGACCTAAACCCGATAGAACACCTTTGGAATGAATTAGAGTGGAGACTGCGAGCCAGGCCTTCTAGTTCAATATATATATATATATATTATATATATATATATTTTTTTTTATGTCTTTGATATTGTCGTCCATATACAACATGGATGAATTTATTTAATCTATATATTTATTTTTTTATATATTTTTTATGTATCTATTTTTTAATATTTTTTTTAATGTTATTTTATCTTTTGGTATATTTTTTATTATAAAAATTAAAATATAAATTAATTTGGTTAATTATTTTCTTGTATTAATTCCATGTTGTATATGGATGACAATATCAAAAGACAAAGTGACATAAAAATAAATAAATACAATGAAAATATTATTACATTATCATTCTATTAATTCATTCATAGTAATAATCCTAAATTAATTGCAAAGTGCCACACCCCTGTATTGTAAACTTCTAGTAACGTGTTGTGAAGTCAACACGTTACTAGTGATTTATAATAATCAATCCACGTTGTACATTTATGCCAATATCAAAAGACAAAATGACATTAAAAAAACACAATAATCCTCTGTCTGTAGATGAAACGTAGAGGGGAAATCTTCCAATAGCATCACTTGCTCACCCACAGAAATAAAAACCTGACAGAGGTACAAACCCTTCCCTTCTCTACCCAAAAAAAAAAAAAAAAAAACTCATAAAAATGTTTTGGTTTGAATTGGGCTTTAATGGACCGGTTATATATGAGAAAATGTCAACCAAATCTTAACACAGAGAATTTTTCTTTGACCAAAAAAGCCTTCAACCCATCGGAGAGAGCTCCGGGGGGAATTGTCTGCGCCTCGTTGGCCGGAGGGGGGGCGTGTTTCGCCATTTTTTCTTCCAGATGTCATACATCAGGATCTGTTTATGACAATTCACCTCCTTCATTGGCTACAACATTTTTTTTCATTTCTACAATAAATCCCATCTAGGTGTCCACCTAGTTTATCTCCATAGCAACTCCAGCTGTCACAGCCATTCAGGGCTGACAAATGTGGAATTCGTATTTTTTCCCAAAGACAGACAACACCCACTGAGCGTGTGCAGGCCCAGCGCCGCGTCCTGTAAAACATGATTCTGTCACTGCGCTTTACACTCCACCGTGCTGATGATTCACTTCACCGCAAAAATGCCCCGCGCTGCATAATGCAATCAAATCCTGGAGTTCTCCCCTTGTATCCTTTTTTTTTTTCTTTTTATTTCATAAGAAAAAAAAAATCTGAAACATTTATTGTTGTAACAATGTTACGACTGTAGTTTTTCTCTTGTATCTTTTTTTTTTTTTCCTATAACTGAAAAAAATAAATCTGAAACATTTATTGTTGTTACAATGTTACTAGTTTTCCTCTTGTATCCTTTTTTTTTATTTCTTTGAAAAAAAAATCTTAAACATTTATTGTTGTAACCATGTTTACTGCATGCGATAATGCAGTCACGTGACTCATTTGCATAATTGATCGCATGCGGTAAATAAAGTCCAATTCACCAAAAAATAATTGAATTAAGGATTATGCGGTATTGACCGCAAAATGAAAAATGTGCCGGTAAATCTGGTTTAAAAAGCTCTTAAGTCCAATTCAGAAATGGACCAGAGTAAAAAAACATGCGATATTTACCACCAGAGTTTTGCTGATGGTGTCGCATTCTGTATTTTTGATTAATATCTGGTTGCTAAGGAGTGTGCCGGGAAGCTGGCCGCCGCATCCTTAACAACGGGTGACTCATCAGCTGTCAGCGGGTTCCCCACTGACAGCTGAATGTAAAAAAAAAAACATGCCAACAATAAAAAATGATGGGGTAAAAAACGAGTGAGTGCCTCCCCCCTCCTGAATTGTACCAGGCCACATGCCCTCAACATGGGGGGTGGGTGCTTTGGGGCAGGGGGGGCTCCCCCCCCCACCTCAATGCACCTTTTCCCCATGTTGATGGGGACAAGGGCCTCATCCCCACCACCCTGGCTGGTGGTTTTGGGGGTCTGCGGCCAGGGGGCTTATCAGGATCTGGAAGCCCCCTTTAACAAGGGAGCCCCCAGATCCTGCCTCCCCCCCATTTGAATGAGTATGGGGTACATAGTACCCCTACCCTTTCACCAAAAAAGTGTGAAAAGGTAGCAAAAACACAGAGACAGTTTTTGACAATACCTTTATGAAAAAATAAGAAAACAGTGTCCTCTGATGTAAATCCATCATCCATTATGGCGCACCGCCAAACTCAAAAAAAAAAAAAAGAAGCTCAACTTGCGAGGACGGCTGACCGCTGAATGCCTCCTCCGCCGTTTGACAGTTCTTCTAAAGGTAAGGGCAAAGTCACCTGGTGGCACAGCTCCCCTTGTGACATCATGGACCGGTGCATGCTGGATTTTTTTAAATTTGGCGTGGGGTTACCCTTAAAATCCATACCAACCCAAAAAGGGGGGGGGGCCATGCTGTTTTTTTTTTTTTTTAATTCTATAACTGCCAATGGTATTGTATTATAATTTAAAAATAATTTAATTAATGATATTTTCTTTAAAAAAAATTTTTTTGCTGCAGCATGTTCTATATATGCTACAGATGGTATGCATGGTGGGGGGGTCGGCACGCTGTTTTTTTTTTTCCATACTTTTTAATTGTCGACGTTTTTTTTTTTTTAACATTCACCTGTCAGTGGGGAACCCGCTGACAGCTGATGAGTCATCCGTTGTTAAAGACTTGGCGGCCGGCTTCCCAGGCCCGCTCCTTAGCAACCAGCTTAATGCGGTAAATTACCACATGAAAAAAAATGCGGTAATTACCACTAAATAGAACAAATACCGCATTCGGTATTTCACGCAAAATTCTTAGTGAACTGCACTTTCAAAACTGATTTACCGCAAGCGTCATTTTACCGCATTTTTTTTTGCCCATTTAACTTTTAGTGAATTGACCCCAATGCTACAAGTTTTCCCCTTCTATCCTTTTTTTTTTAAATCTTTGACAAAAAAAAACCTCGCAACATCTATTGTTGCAACAATGTTACTTTTTTTGATTTGTAAAGCAGAGCACGTAAAAGTTTACAGCTTAGGGATCATTGACGCTGGTGTGTTGAGGGGCACAGTACCAATGTGCTGGCACTGTTCCTTTTTTTCACAGAACTTTATTAAAATGTCACGAGAATAGTGATGTAATTGAACACTTTTTTTACCCAGTATACGTATATACCATAATGTGGACTCTATAACCTTCCTACAGAATACATAATATACATTGATTTGGGTTATTTTAACCTAATAAATGTAGCAGAATACATATAGGAAGAAAGATGATTTATTTGCTAAATTTTATAACAGAAAAGAAGAAAAATACTTTTTTTTTTTAAACATTTTTGGCCTTTTTTTTCTCTATATAGCAAGTGGTGGCTAAATACTATGGAAGAGCCCTGGGGTCACCATAATATTTTTTTTTTTTTACAGAATTGTGAGTTTGGAAAAAAAAGGGGTTTTTTTTTGTTTTTTTTTTACAAAATTCTGAATTTAAAATGTATTTATTTTTTTTTTTACAAAACTCTTACAGAATTCTGACTTTCAAACTCAGAATTTAGTAAAAAAAAAAATTTAAACTCAGACTTCTTAAAAACAAACAAAAAAAAAAAAAATTTCCATCTCAGAACTCTGTAAAAAAAAAAAATTTTTTTTTTTAATAAAAATGTCATATGGGTACATTGTTGCATGATGTCATTCAAAGTACAACAGCGCTGAATACCTAAAATGGGCCAGGGCAGGAAGGGGGAACAAGTGACCGGTATTAAAGCCGTTAAATTTCAGTGGCCACAGTGGTTGGATTTTTTGTCACTTCCTCCCTCTGTGACCCCCCGCTGTTTACAGAGACTTTACATGAAGAATATGTAAACTATTTGTGGCCTACATGGAGTCAGCGTATGAATAATTGACAAGTCTTGTATCAACCCGGCTCTACGCCTTCCCAACACAGTCATTTGACAGCGAATGTTCCACTCGGGCTGTCACAGAAGGAAACAAATGATGTAGTTGCCGCATCCTGACACACACAATGCAGGATATTCCTAGGATTGGTTAATTTAAGGGTCTATGAAGACCCAATCATCGAAATCCCATAGGAGCTTTAACATGTTAATGTCATTCCAAGGGAGATGTACAACCCTTAAAATCTGTAGCTTTTATAAAAAAAAAAATGAAGGTCCATTTTCAGACACTTCCTGTTAAAGGGTGACAACGCTCTGTCTCTGTTTCCATTTGTACTCACCCCATCACCCCAACAAGGCATGGTCCAGTCCGGCTATGTAGCCATCACCAGAGTGCATGTAGACATGAAATTCAAGGCCTACAAGATGGCCATGTTTTCTACATCAATGGCTTTCAATCTTATTGAGACCAGGGCCCCGGTGAAGGTCTATTTTCAGACACTTCCTCTTATAGGGTGACAACGCTCTGTCTCTATTTCCAATTGCAATCCTGCGTTGTCATCCCGACAAGTCATGGTCCAGTCAGCTCAAAGAAAGGCTATGTAGCCATCACCCGAGTGCATGCAGACATGAAATTCAAGGCCTATAAGATGGCCATGTTTTCTACATCAGTGGCTTTCAACCTTATTGAGACCAGGGCGCCGGTGAAGGTCTATTTTCAGACACTTCCTGTTATAGGGTGACAAAGCTCTGTCACTGTTTCCAATTGTACTCTTGTGTTGTCACCCTGACAAGGCATGGTTCAGTCCGCTCAGAGAAAGGCTATGCAACCATCACTGGAGTGCATGTAGATATGAAATTCAGGCCTACAAAGTGGCCATGTTTTTTTACATCAGTGGCTTTCAACCTTATTGAGACCAGGGCCTTGTAAATTGTCCCAAATCCTTCCAAGCTCCAACAGTGAAAAAAAAAAAGTTTATACTCACAATAAAAATATAGGAATCAAAAATGTGTAATGCAATGAGGGAAGGCTCTAGATGGGTCTGGGTGTCACTGTGTAGGTGGGAAGGGAGTTCTATAGGGGGTTAGGGTATTCTGCAGAAAACACGATGGCCCTGTAGGCAATGAGGTTACTGGAGGTAGCAAGGGTCCCCTTCAGGAGACTGGAGGCACTTTGGGAGGTTGGGAGTTACTGTGGGACACTGTTGCAGGTTGGGGAAACTATGGGGGGGGGGGCTGGAGGCTCTTCAGCAGGCTGGGGGGGGGGCACTGTGGGACACTGTTGGAGGTTGGGGAACTAGGGGGGCTGAAGGCTCTTCAGCAGGCTAGCAGGAACGGTGTGAAGATGGGAGGCACTGTGGTACACTGTTACATTGTTGGAAGTTGGGGGAACTTGGGGGGTGGAGGATCTTCAGCAGGCTGAGAGGGGGGGGGGGGGGTCACTGTGGGACTGTGGGACACTGTTGGAGGTTGGGGAACTATGAAGGCTCTTCAGCAGGCTATGAGACACTGAGTTAAGATGGGAGGCACTGTGGGATATTGTTGGAGAATGGAGAAAATAAAATATGGGGGCAGGAGGCTCTTCAGCAGGCTAGGAGACACCGTGTTAAAATGGGAGGCACTGTGGGACACTGTTGGAGGCTGGGGAACTATTTGGGCAGGAGGCTCTTAAGCAGGCTAGGAGACACTGTGTTAAGATGAGAGGCACTGTGGGACACTGTTGGAGGCTGGGGAAACTATGGGGAGGTAGGAGGCTCTTCAGCAATGTAGGAGTCACTGTGGAAGGGGCTAGGAGGCACTGTGGTACACTGTTGTGGTACACTGTGGTACACTGTTGGGAGGTTAGGGGAACTATGGGGGGGGGCTGGAGGCTCTTCAGCAGGCTGGGGGAGGGCACTATGGGTCACTGTTGGAGTTTGGGGGAACTATGGCAGGCTGGAGGCTCTTTAGCAGTCTGGGGTGCACCGTGGGAGGCTGTGTGGCACTTTGAGAGGTTCGAGGGTATTATGGGGGGCTCAAGGGTATTCAAGGGTATTATGGGGGCTCTCAGGGGGCCTGCGGACACTGTGGGGGTTGAGGGGAGGGAAATTATGGGAGTTTGGGGGCACTATGGAAGGCACTGTGGCATGTTAGGGGATCAGCAGCTGGCCGGTGGCCCAGGAGGAAGGAGTCCACGGCAAGGCAGCAGTCCGCAGCCCCATGGTTGGGAACCACTAGTCTACATCATTTCCCACCTTCAGTGCTTTTCTTATGGCAGACATTTTATCTCTGTCGCACATCAGCTGGGAAAGCCTATTTAGGATAACACTAAGCTGAAGGAAATCCATCGACACGCCGGTGAGATACATCACCTAAAAGGCGATCTGCATGTCAGCCCTGAAGTAAAAATGCCCTCTATCCACAGGTATATAATCACCAAATAGACATTATGGCTCATTAAGGTGATTGACCATTCAAAATCAATACGGCAAGTGAATTTTGTACATACTCAAGTAAATTAAAAATGTCTCGAAGGAGAGCCCCACGGGAGGAGGACAGGAGAAAGAAATATCTCTCAGAATTATTGTTATTGTCTTCACAGTTTACCAGAAAATTATGCAAATTTGGAGCCAAGTCTGTCATCTTCAGGTGGATGGACAAGAATAATGGCGGCATGAAGCTTTTAAAAGAAACTGCATTGTCGTTATGTTAATCGGGAGGCAATAATTATAAGCAGACATTCCCCATCTCGCCCGTATTGATTATTGTGTCCTCGGCGCAGGGCCTGCTGAGATATCTGGCATCTTAAAACTATCACCTCCATCAAATGATGCATGCCTCGTCGCTCATAGCCGGGGATCGGCACTTCACGGTAAACAGGCTTATTCTCATCATCCCCTCAGGTTTCCTCTGGAAAAATAGCTGATAAGACCAGAAGATATTATAATGTGGTAAAGAATGATTCGTTCTGCTTTTTTTCCCCCTCCGTTATCTAGAAGGTTGTGCTGCCACACAGTTGGCCGAGGCCCAAAAGGGTTGAGGCGATTGACTGCAGACACAAACACGCAGGATGAATGAATTAAAGCTTAAAGACGCTGCTTCCATGACTTGTCTAGGTACAAAGCCCAGGCTTGTAGCCTGGCAGTTTTGTGCACGTGCTTGAAGAGCCAGTCTGTGAAAAAGTATTTTAATTAAATTTTTTAATTAAAAAAAAAATCTAAAAAAACTCAAATTACAAATTGCATTGAAGAAAATAGGAGGAATTTTTGCCGCTGTAAGAATAGCTAATTGTGAAAAAAAAAAATAAAAAAAAAATCCATAGCCTAAATATGCTGTCCTTGAGAACTGTAGCAGTTCATTAACACGGGCTGTATTATTATTATTATTATTGTTTATTTATTGTATTATTATTATTATTATTATTGTTTATTTATTGTATTATTATTATTATTTCATTATTATTATTTTATTTTTCTTCTTCTTTTTCTTCTTCTTCTTCTTCTTCTTTATTTATTTATTGTATTATTATTATTATTTCATTATTATTATTTTTTTAAATTATTATTATTATTATAAATGTTTATTATTTATATTTATTATTATTGTTATATTTATTATTATTATTATTATTATTATTATTATTATTATTATTATTATTATTATTAATGTTATATTTATTATTATCATTATATTTATTATTATTATTATTATTACTACTACTATTATTTTGAATATTATTATTATTTTTATTCAGGATTTACTATATTGCAGTTGAGAAACACTTTACACAGCAGAGGAAAACTATTTGGTTACAACACAGTTCAAAAGAAGAAGGTTCAAAGGGCCCCGCTTAAAAGAACTTAGAATCTAAAATGGAAAGGCAAGTGACTCAATAGGTATTAACTGAGAGATGAGTTGGAGAAATTAGAATTTGTTTGGTAGGTGGCGGTGTGATAGACTTCCCTGAAGAGATGAGTTTTCAGAGGTCGCCCCAAAGTGTTAATAAACCCACAACCATAAAATCAGTCTGTATATGCAGTAAAGCATGCTTGTTATACTCACTGTGGAACCTAAGGGGTTAGTCCTCTGCATTGTGTAAAAAGGCTGTTTGATCGTGTCTTCTCTGATTCTCCCCTTCTTCAACTGTCCCCAATCCATCTGGTGACAAGACAGAGCCTTTGGCATCACTTTGCACATGCTCAGTTTTGGTGTGTTTTGCTATAGAGTTTTTTTTTTTTTTTCTAGGGAGGGTGCTCCTCCTACAAGTTTAACGAGACACTGATAGAAGTCACAAGACTGCTATATACTGCTGACGAGAAAAGGTATTTAGCAGTTTATATTTACTAAAATAATTGCATTTCCATGTTCTGTGTACTGTGGGAAACTATATATAGTGAATGCAGGGTACTGGGTTTAGTAACACTTTAAGGCGGGCAAGGTAGGAGATAGCCAGAAAGATTGTGGTAGAGAGTTCCAGAGGAGACCCGGAGATGAGCTTCAGAGGAGCAGAGAGGGTGGAGACAAGATTGTTAGTATTTTGAATTTTATGCATTGGGTGAGTGGAAGTCCGCGCAGGGACTGATATAGAGGGGTAGAGGACACTGAGCGGAGATCAATGGTAGTAGCAGGAGAAAGCTGGACAAAGTGGGATAGGGTGTTCAAGAGGATAGGTGAGAGAAGTCTGGAGAAGTCCTGAAGATGAGTATGGGAGGAGGTTATGATGGAGCTAGAGAGCAGGAGGTCTTGAGAGGAGTGGAGAGGATGGTTTGGGTCATATATTGAGACAGGATTGTTAGTAATTTGAATTGTATGCATTGGGTACGTGGAACCTGGGGCAGAGATTGGTATAGAGGGGTAGAGGACACTGAGCGGAGACCAGTGGTAACAGCAGAGGATAGCTGGACAAAATGGAATAGGGAGTTCCAGAGGATGGAAGAGACACCGGAGACGTGAGCATGGGAGGAGGTTGTGAGGGAGCTAGTGAACAGGAGGTCTTGGGAGAAGTGGAGAGGATGGTTTGGGTCATATATTGAGACAGGATTGTTAGTAATTTGAATTGTATGCATTAGGTACGTGGAACCTGTGGCAGAGATTGGTATGGAGGGGTAGAGGAAACTGAGCGGAGACCAGTGGTAATAGTAGGAGATAGCTGGACAAATTCGAATAGGGAGTTTCAGAGGATGAAAGAGACACCGGAGACGTGAGCATGGGAGGAGGTTGTGAGGGAGCTAGTGAGCAGGAGGTCTTGGGAGAAGTGGAGAGGATGGTTTGGGTCACATATTGAGACAGGATTGTTAGTATTTTGAATTGAATGCATTGAGTGGAACCCGCAGTGATTGGTAAAGAGGCGTAAAGGACACTGAGCCCAGGCCAGTGGTAGTCGAAGGAGATATCTGGACAAATTGGGATAGGGAGTTCCAGAGGATGGGAGAGACTCCAGAGAAGTCCTAGAGACAAGCATGGGAGAAGATGATGAGGGAGCTAGAGAGCAGGAGGTCTTTGGAGGAGCGGAAAGGACAGGTTGGAAGATATTTTGAGACGGGGTTGTTGATGTCACTCGGAGCACAATTGTGGATGTGTTTGCAAGTTGTAAATAGTTTGAATTGTATTTGTTGAGTGAGTGGAAACTAGTGGCGGGATTTTCCTTGAGAAGGGTGGTGGTGCAATTGGTAGGGTCGGTGAGTCTATGATAGACTGAAGGGGGGAGGGGAGGATGTACAATTATGTCAATGAGAAGGGAGGAGTTGCAATAATCCAGGAGAGAGATAATGAGGGAATTAATTTGTAGCCTTGTGGCGTTGTTTGTTAAGAAGGGGTGAATTGTGGAAAAGTTACGAAGGTGATTATAGGTAAGGTCGGAAAGAGGTCAGAGTCCAGGCCTCCAAAAAATGAAGGTATTCACTATGGAGGCCTCAACGTCATATGAAAAAGGCCCATCCCTTGGGGTTCCTACAGATGCTGGGGTCTTCCAATGACTTGGAAATGAATTGTGGAAAAGTTACGAAGGTGATTATAGGTAAGGTCGGAAAGAGGTCAGAGTCCAGGCCTCCAAAAAATGAAGGTATTCACTATGGAGGCCTCAACGTCATATGAAAAAGGCCCATCCCTTGGGGTTCCTGCAGATGCTGGGGTCTTCCAATGACATCTGGTCAACAATATCTTTTCTAGCATCCATCCAAAGAGCCAGAAGTGACCTTCGAGACGACCCCCTATTGATTTCAATGTAATTTGAAACTCAAATTAGAAAAAGGACGCTAAAATTTGAGTCCCAACCAAAATCAAAACTCAATGCCACTGATTAGCCCATGGTGTTCTACATACGCTTGGACAATAGTAATGTACTAGACTGTTCAAATAATGTTCTGGGAATGCTAAAAAAAATGAACCACCCAAGATTTGGGTCATCTTGGTATCCGTAATAAAAATGTAAAAACATTTTTTTGGAATATTTCAGATCATCTACTGGAGTGTAACTCTTCTACTCAAACTCAACATGAATATAATATTTTTTTATGCTTTTTTTTAATCCCATATTTCCTTCAAGTTGTGGAAAAAAGGCATTTTCTGTTGAGCCAAAGTCCGTGCCGACTCTCTATAAGCTTCAAACTAATTACAGCACCTGATATCAGTAGATTTTTATTGGAAGGCTTGGAATGAACAGCTGTTCCCTGCTACAAAACAAGGTATTAATAGAAATGTCAATTCCGTTACATAGCACTGGTCCAAGCTTCGTTATAAACCAGCTCACAACGAGCTAGGAGAGCTTATAGTTATTGACCCAGAAGGAAGCATAACTTCTACATCCAATCAGTTTACAAGTGGAATAAAGCACAAATAAGGATACGCATCAGAGGAAAACCTAGGGAGAAACGGCTGCATGAATTGCAAAGTAGTCTATCTGACCTCAAGCATGCTAATTCACTTCCTGGGGGACTTAATCAACCTCTTTGTTGAAGTAAAGATAAAAGTTTTTGACAGCAAATGCTGTTCAAATAAAATGGAATTTTCAATTACTTGGTGAACATCTGGTGTGATCTAAGATCAGTGGGACACTTTGCGACATAAGAACCCAACGCTTTCCTTCGCGCCGAAGGAGGGGAATTTCCTCCAACAAATCCACAACGCAAATGTAAAAATAGAACTTGCATATGAAAAATAAAGGCTAAAAAAATAATAATAATAATACATGTAAATAAGAAATTGGGTATAAACATTTTTTTTTTCCTATGACTGAGCTACTGAAGGCGAATTCCTTGGCAGATGATGGCTACCATTTAAATTACATCTGAAGGCATCTGTAAGGCAGTCTAAACAGATCTCATATCCAGTTGTTAATTGATGCAAAAGCCTCATATATAAAAATAATAAAAAAAAATATTTAAAAATATATAAAAAAAATTATAAAAATTACCTCCCTCATCTCCTTCCTTTGTGTCTCACCCCCCCCCCCCCCCCCGGACACTGCAGCTCACAGTGGAAGGATTTTAGCATAAAACATCTTTCCCTTCCCAAGAATGTTTCATTCTCTTCTACACTGACTGCTGTGTATGCGCAGGGCCGTGTGCTTCTTGGGAGTAAGAGCTGGGTATCGGGAAAGTGTTACCCCCGTGTGCAAGCATGTGTTGTATGTCATCTGTGGCCAACTAATGGCTGAAGACAAAACACTCTGGCCCCAAAAGAAGACAGAGAGAAAAGGGCAATGGTACACAAGGGCACTCTAGGGCAGCCATACTCAACCAGGTTTTAGTGCAGGGGTAGGCAACCTCGGCCCTCCAGGTGTTTTGAAACCTCAAGTCCCATAAGACATTGCAAGACCCTGACAATCACAGGCGTGACTCCTAGAGGCAGACGCATGATGGGATTTGTGGTTTCCCAACAGCTGGAGTGCCGAGGTTGCCTACCCCTGCTTTAGTGGAACCCTAGGGCTCCTCCAGAGGTTGCTAGGGATTCCTTGGGTTGTGGCTGATTGACCTCCCAATTGGTGTTGCCTGCACAGTTTAAGGGCTATCACCACTTGACGGACTCAGCAACATGACACCTATGGTCTTTTTAGTGATCTAATAGGGTGGCATTTTGAGTACTACCGTGGGGGCATTTATTGACTATCAACATAAGGCAGGCCATACACAGTGCAAATTTCTGTCCTGCAACCACTGGCTGGTTTCCAGTGTTGACAGGGGAATCCCTCTGGCCGAGCCATTGTATTCTCCTGGCGCGGGGGGCAAGGGAACATAGTGATTATTGCTAGCAGCTATACTAGTCTCTAGCGATAACTGCATGCAAAATACGGCAGGCTGGTTGTACCCAAGTTCAGTCTGCCCACACATGGTTCCTGCTGAAACATCTGAGATGCGAACCATCTATGGCCAGCCTAAGGTTCCAACTGGTTTTCCAACTGACCCCCTAACATCTGGTTTCAGCTGGAGTTCCCCAAGATCTGAACATTATTTCAGAGGTTCTTCTAGGGCAAAAAGTTTGAGAAGGGATGATCCAGGAGGTAACTCTGCCATAACATGCAAGTGTGTAGGCTGTGTGGCAAGAGCCATCTGCCCTTATTTTTAGCTTCCAGAAATTTCCTGCAGAGAATCACTCATGATGAGAGTGGGAGGGTCAAAACCTTGGTCCAATCTATGTGTACATTGCTGTGGTTGCTTGGAGGGGCACCATCATCTTTCTTCGTTACATAAATCAAATTTGCCAAGAAAATTACCCATAATTACCAAAATACCAAGGTTTTATTAGGCATTAAAACATTTTACATAAAAGCATGTTTCACAGTGTATCATAGTTTCTTCCCGCCAGAACATGTATACTCATTGATGCTTTGCTTATATAGTTCTATGCACTTGATATTGTAGATAATCAAGAAGGTTTCAATGAGGAGATGTGTGTTTCGTGGGTACCAAGACACCACTTCTTCAGGTGCTGCAAAATGTTCTTTTTAGTTCTAGCTTATGAACATGGAGATATAGGCCTGGGCACCATAATCCACACACCGAGCCTCCCAAAGCAGTCCTTTGGGGTGGACCTTGTGGCTATCTAACTGGTTCTTTTGTCAATTTCCCAGTCTATCAGTAATATAATGCTTTGCTTGGTGCTGTCAATCAAATGCTTGGAGCTCCCTTATGGCAAGAGAGAGTAGAGTGCTCAGAGAGTTCATGCTCCTTAGGCTTGGGACGGGTGCTTGACCGGGCTCTATAGTCTAACTGCTGTGGAAAAAAAGGTGAGGTCAGGGCAAAAGTGTTTGGATCACAAAAACGGCCAAGCAGAATGATCACGCACCGTTTGATCCTATTTAGTTCTCTTTGAGACCCAACAAATGCCTGCAGAGCTACCACTACCTCGTCATATAATCCTACCTTACTTACTGAGGGACAACAACGTATTTGAAGCTATAAAGCAAAGTCCACAAAAAGCTTCACTCTAACAAAGGCGTGCTGGCGTACATTATTGTACAACGCAATATTCACTCATCTTTCTTTAAATTGTTTTTCTGGCCGGGTTAATAAAGCAATTTTATTTCTGGATTATGAAGGATGTAGAGTGCACATAAAAAAAAGATAAGAGCGGGCTTCCAAACAAAAAAAAAAAATACCTTTAATGCTTTCTGTACAACCCATTCGTAAATTCAAAACAAAAAGGTTTAATGATGCTTGCATTAAAAAGCCAAAGACCCGTACACTTTTTTTTTTTTTTCTTTTTTAAATCATTAAACAGTAAGGAAAAAGAAAAATTAAAATAAGATAAAAAATTTAAAAAATCCTCCCCAAAAGTTGGATCCCAGATCGCTTCTGTTCACTAGAAGAGCTCCAGCATAGCAGGACTAACATCATCAGCAGGAGTTAAAGTCAAAATAATTGATCGGCGGGGGAAAAAAAAAATGAAAAAAAAAAAAATTATAATAAAATAAATTGTTGAACATGTAAAAAAAAAAAATGCATAAGCAGTAAAAAATGGCAAATCAATGTGGCCATTAGTTATAAATATATAGAAATGATAGGAAGATATATACAATCTTGACTTTGAGGGCTCGTTTACACCAACCCCCATTGGGATTGCCCAACGCAGTCTCAATGTAAAGAGAAAAAAAAAATTATGCTTTCTGTACAACTCATTTATGAATTCAAAACAAAAAGGTTTAATGATTCTTGCCATTAAACAGCCAAAGACCGTACAGATTTTTTTTTTCATTTTTTTAAATCATTAAAAAGTAAGGAAAAAAAATTAAAATAAGAAGAAAAAAAAAGCCCTCCCCAAAATTTGGATCTCAGACCACTTCCATTCACTACAAGAGCTTCAGCATAGAAGGCCCAACATCATCAGCAGGAGTTAAAGTCATAATAACCAACTGGTGGGTAAAAAAAATATATTATATAATACTATAAATAGTTGAACAGGTAAAAAAAAAAATACATAAGCAGTAAAAACGGCAAACCAATGTGACCATTAGTTCTAGATATATAGAAAGGATAGGGAGATATATACAATCTTGACTTTGAGGGCTCGTTTACACCAACCCCCATTGGGATTGCCAAAAAAACCCAAAAAACTTTTATGCTTCATGTACAAATTTTAAACAAAGAGCATTAATGATGCTTGCCTTTAAACAGCCAAAGACCTGTACATATTTTTTTGTTTCATTTTCTTTTTATTTATTTTTTTTCTTCTTTTTTAAATCATTAAAAAGTAAGGAAAAAGAAGAATTCAAATAAGATAAAAAATAAAAAACCCTCCCCAAAAGTTGGATCTCAGACCTCTTCTATCTACTACAAGAGCTTCAGCATAGCAGGCCTAACATTACCAGCAGGAGTTAAAGTCAAAATAATCAATCGGCAGGTAAAAAAAAAAAGAAAAAGGAAAACATTTTTTTTAAAATATTATAACTTGTTAAAGAATTTAAAAAAAATACATAAGCAGTAAAAACAGCAAACCAATGTGGCCATTAGTTATAGATATATAGAAAGGAGAGTAAGATATATACAATCTTGGCTTTGAGGGCTCATTTACACCAACCCCCATTGCCCAACGCCAGTGGCGAACCTTGACACCCCAGATGTTTAGGAACTACATTTCCCATGATGCGCATGTACTCTGCAGTGAAGTTGAGCATCATGGGAAATGTAGTTCCAAAATATCTGGGGTGCCAAGGCTCGCCATCACTGCCCATGCAAAGAGAATAAAAAAAAAATGTATGCTTCCTGTACAACGCGTTTGTAAATTCAAAACAAAGAGGTTTAATGATGCTTGCCATTAAACAGCCAAAGACCCGTACATATTTTTCTTTTACTTTTCTTTTTTAAATCATTAAAAAGAAAGCAAAAAGAAAAATTCTAATAAGATAAAAAAAAAAAGTCCTCAGAAATTGAATCCCAGACCGCTTCTATTCACTACAAGAGCTCCAGCATAGCAGGCCTAACATCATCAGCAGGAGTTAAAGTCAAAATAATTGATTGGCGGGGGAAAAAAAAGAAAGAAAAAAAATATTAAGCAAGCAAGTAAAAAAAAAAAATACATAAGCAGTAAAAGCAGCAATTCGATGTGACAGTAAGTTATAGATATATAGAAAGGATAGGAAGATATAAACAATCTTGACTCCGAGGGCTCGTTTAAACCAACCCCCATTGGGATTGTCAAATGCAGTCCCAATGCAAAGAAAAGAAAAAGGAAAAAAAAAAGAACAACATTTTATGGTTCCTGTGCAACCACTTTTGAGAAGAAAAAAAAAATACTTTTATGCATTCTGTACAACTTATTTATAAATTCAAAACCAACAGGTTTAATGATGCTTGCCATCAAACAGCCAAAGACCCGTACACTTTTTTTTTTTTTTTCTTTTTTAAATCATTAAAAAGTAAGGAAAAAGTTAAAAAAAAAAAATCACTATTCACTACAAGAGCTCCCGCATAGCAGGCCTAACATCATCAGCAGGAGTCAAAATAAAGTTAAAATAATCGATTGGTGGGGGGTGGGGGAGAAAAAAATATTATATAATATTATAAATTGTTGAACAAGTAAAAAAATAAAAAAATAAATAAAATACGGTACATAAGCAGTAAAAACAGCAAACCAATGTGACCATTAGTTATAGATATATAGAAAGGATAGGAAGATATATACAATCTTGACTTTGAGGGCTCGTTTACTCCAACCCCCATATGGGATTGCCAAACGCAGTCCCAATGAGAAGAAGAAAAAATACTTTTATGCTTTCTGTACAACTTATTTATAAATTCAAAGCAAAGAGGTTTAATGATGCTTGCCATTAAACAGCCAAAGACCCGTACACTTTTTTTTTTTACTTTTCCTTTTTTTTTTCTTTTTTTAATTATTAAAAAGTAAGGAAAAATAAAAATTTAAATATGTTAAAAAAAAAAAAAAAATGCTGCCCAAAATTTGGATCCCAGACCACTTCTATTCACTACAAGAGCTCCCGCATAGCAGGCCTAACATCATCAGCAGGAGTCAAAATAAAGTCAAAATAATCGATTGGTGGGGGAGAAAAAAAAATATTATATAATATTATAAATTGTTGAACAAGTAAAAAAAAAAAATACATAAGCAGTAAAAACAGCAAACCAATGTGACCATTAGTTATAGATCTATAGAAAGGATAGGAAGATATACACAATCTTGACTTTGAGGGCTCGTTTACTCCAACCCCCATATGGGATTGCCAAACGCAGTCCCAATGAGAAGAAAAAAAAATACTTTTATGCTTTCTGTACAACTTATTTATAAATTCAAAGCAAAGAGGTTTAATGATGATAGTTTAATGATGATAATGATAGGAAGATATACACAATCTTGACTTTGAGGGCTCGTTTACTCCAACCCCCATATGGGATTGCCAAACGCAGTCTCAATGAGAAGAAAAAAAAATACTTTTATGCTTTCTGTACAACTTATTTATACAGCCAAAGACCCGTACACTTTTTTTTTTTTACTTTTCCCTTTTTTTTTCTTATTAAATTATTACATTTCTTATTAAATATTAAATTATTAAAAAGTAAGGAAAAATAAAAATTGAAATATGTTAAAAAAAAAAAAAACGATGCAGAAAATTTGGATCCCAGACCACTTCTATTCACTACAAGAGCTCCTGCATAGCAGGCCTAACATCAGCAGCAAGAATTAAAGTCAAAATAATCGATTGGTGGGGAGGAAGAAAAAAATATTATATAATATTATAAAATGTTGAACAAGTAAAAAAAAAAAAAAAAAATACATAAGCAGTAAAAACAGCAAACCAATGTGACCATTAGTTACAGATCTATAGAAAGGATAGGAAGATATATACAATCTTGACTTTGAGGGCTCATTTACACCAACCCCAATTGGGATTGCCAAACGCAGTCCCAATGAGAAGAAAAAAAATACCGGTACTTTTATGCTTTCCGTACAACTTATTTATAAATTCAAAACAAAGAGGTTTAATTATGCTTGCCATTAAACAGCCAAAGACCCGTACACTTTTTTTTTTTACTTTTCCCTTTTTTTTTCTTATTAAATTATTACATTTCTTAATAAATATTAAATTATTAAAAAGTAAGGAAAAATAAAAATTTAAATATGTTAAAAAAAAAAAAAACGCTGCCCAAAATTTGGATCCCAGACCACTTCTATTCACTACAAGAGCTCCCGCATAGCAGGCCTAACATCATCAGCAAGAATTAAAATAAAGTCAAAATAATCAATTGGTGGGGGGGGGGGGGGGGAGAAAAAAATATTATATAATATTATAAATTGTTGAACAAGTAAAAATCTAGATCTATAGAAAGGATAGGAAGATATTTACAATCTTGACTTTGAGGGCTCGTTTACTCCAACCCCCATTGGGATTGCCAAACGCAGTCTCAATGAGAAGAAAAAAAAAATACTTTTATGCTTTCTGTACAACTTATTTATAAATTCAAAACAAAGAGGTTTAATTATGCTTGACATTAAATAGCCAAAAACCCGTACACTTTTTTTTTTTTTTTCCTTTTCTTTCTTTTCTTTTTCTTTTTTTAAGTCCTTAAGTCTTCAAGCAGTAGGACTTCCAAGCTGACACGCAACTACAGCTTATCGCACGACAGATCCAAGCACCCCGAGGCTTCAGTGAGCCTCCGCACCAAACTGGATTCATACTTCTTAATTGAAAAGGACAAGATGTTTGCATTGGTTAGACATTCACAAAACAACACTCCTGCCTGATCACAAATGAATGCCTGGACACAAGCAAACATCTAAAGCTTTCTGTCAGGACGGATTGGAGGCTCTTTCATATTTCTCTCGAGTAAATAGTATCAAATTAGACAGAGAAATGCTGCGTATCGTTGTCTTGATTAAGAGAAAAAACCAATGGCGCTATCAAAACGAGCTCATAGGATAAACATCTATAGCCCCCCGTCTTTGCTCCTAGATGTGATCTCTTCTGGCTGTTCAACAGACGACACAAAGCGGCCTTGACAAGCCAACTGGCAATTGAGACGTCTGACAAAAGGAAGGGTGTGCCCAAAGAGGCTTCACCCTACAAGACGAAATTCTTCTTATTCTAGGTGCTCTGCACTTAAATATGCTCCATGCGGTTTGTGATCCCCCTATGCCTCCCCCACGGCCTAGGTTGGCGCTGACGGTTCTACCAGGGCCCACCCTGTGGGTGGTTGTATGTCAAGTATGTGCGATGAAATTTGCCTTCAAGCCATCTTGTAGTCCTGAGGGAGCGGTAGAGCCACGAAACACAGATCTGAGACAGTTAAAAGAGATGTATCAGGTTTTTTTGTTTTTTTTTTAGAATCATACTTATCTACACTATATTACCAAAAGTATTGGGACACCTGTCTTTACATGCACATGAACTTGAATGGCATCCCAGTCTTAATCTGTAGGGTTCAATGTTGAGTTGGCCCACCCTTTGCAGCCAAAACAGCTTCAGCTCTTCTGGGAAGGCTGTCCACAAGGTTTAGGAGGGTGTCTATGGGAATGTTTGACCATTCTTCCAGAAGAGCATTTGTGAGGATAGGCACTGATGTTGGACAAAAATGCCTGGCTTGCAGTCTCCGGTCTAATACATCTCAAAGGTGTTCTATTGGGTTGAGGGCAAGCCAGTCTAGTTCCTCCACCCCAAACTCGCTCATCCGTGTCTTTATGGACCTTGCTTTGTGCACCGGTCCAAATCATTTGGTGGAGGGGGGTTATGGTGTAGGATCGTTTTTCAGGGGTTGGGCTTGGTCCTTTAGTTCCAGTGAACGAAACTCATAAGGTCTCAGCATACCAAGACATTTTGGACAATTTATGGACCCTGCTTTGTGCACTGGTGCGCAGTCATGTTGAAACAGGAAGGGGACATCCGCAAATTGTTTCCACAAAGTTGGGAGCATGAAATTGTCCAAAATGTCTTGGTATGTTGACGCCAAAAGAGTTCCCTTCACTGGAACTAAGGGGCCAAGGCCAACCCCCTCAAAAACAACCCCCACACCATAATCCCCCCTCCACCAAATGATTTAGACCAATGTCAGTTAAAAACGGGTCACAGGAGTGCAGAACGAACTTCATTCCTGTGATCCATAGAAGAAGTACAGTCAAACGAACTTTGGCTGTACTCCTTTAAAAGTAAATGGCTTCAAACATGCTTGGGACGAACATAGATCTATACTAAATCTATACTAAAATTAAAGAAAGAAAAAAAATAAAATAATCAAAAAAATCCCCCAATAAAACTAAAATAAAAAAAGAGGGGGGTCGGGGCAGATTCGATGGACTACTCTGTCTATTTCTGCCATCACTTTTCTATGTTTCTATGAAACGCGTTGACTGCTATTTGAAGTTGTTAGCATTTGTATTGTATTATGTCTATAGAGGATGGATGTTTTTAGATGAAGTGTTTTGAACAGACAATTGTAATAAAGCGTTGTTATCGTTTATATCCATATACGTATAGTGGTTTGTCCTCAGTTTGGGGTAGTCAATTTTAAGTCTGTGCATGAAAGTAAAAAAAACCTTCTCTGTGTGCAGCAGCCCTGACCCGAGCAACCAACCGGTGGACGTGGCCGGAGACTCGAAGAAATACGGAATCGGCCTTGATTGGGTCTCGGATGTAGTAACACCGGAAGCGACGTCATGACATCACTTCCTGTTTATTTGGGAGCCAACGGTGCCAGTTTTCAAGAATCAAAAGTATTCAACAAAGCGGATCTTGGCGTTTCAAATACTTTCAGGTGCGGAGGAGGGGTTTTGTGTCTTTTAGACCCCAGATCCCTCTATAAAGAGTACCTGTCACTGCTTATTACTGTCACAAGGGATGTTTACATTCAATTTTTTTTTTTAAAGAGACAGTGTAAAAAAAAAAGTAAAAAAAAAAGTAAAGTGCCCCATCCCTCCGTGCTTGCGCACAGAAGCGAACGCATACGTAAGTCATGCCCACAAATGTAAACGGCGTTCAAACCACAGATGTGAGGTATCGCTGCAAGCGTCAGAGAGAGAGTGAGAGCAATAATCACTCTAAACTGGTAACCGTTAAAAATGTTTAAAGCGCCACCTATGGAGATTTTTAAGTACTGTCGTTTGTCACCATTCCACAAGTGTGCGCAATTCTAAAGCGTGACATGTTAGGCATCTATTTACTCGTAACATCATCTTTACCATGTACAACATAAATCGGGCTAACTTTACCGTTTTTTTGTTTTTTTTTAATTCATTGAAGTGCTTTTTTTTCATAAAAATTGCGTTTGAAAGACCGCTGCGCAAAAACAGTGTGACATAAAATATTGCAACGACCGCCATTTTATTCTCTAGGGTCTCTGCTGAAAAAAAAAAAAATATGTATAATGTTTGGGGGTTCTTTGGGGGTTATTTTCTAGCAAAAAATATACTGCTTAATATAAATATAATATTATAAATATATATTATATTATAAATAATATAATTATTATAAATATACTGATTATTTTTAAGCAGCAAATGTCAGAAAAACGGTGGTGGCTGGTGTTTTTTTGTTTGGGGGGGCGGCACACAACCCAACCCCCCTGTGGCAGCTCAAACCACCCACCACCCCACCCCACCCCCCGCTGTCCGCCGGTCGGCCCACTGGCACTTACCCCATTTAGGTGACGGAGATGGGGCCTCCATGGAGCGGCGGCGGGGATCAAGCTTTCAGGCATCGCAGGAACTGGGGCGGGTCTTCTCCCCCTCGCTTCCGCTGTGCGTCTCCTCCCCTCCTCCTAGGCATCCAATAGGATTGCCTGTCCTTTCAGCCAATCGAGTGATGGGTATCCGTCCCGCTTCCTGATTGGCCGACGGGAGGATAAGTGTTGCAACAGCGAATATTCGTTCGCTGTTGCAACACACCTGGGTGGGCTCCGGGCGCATTCCTCAGCGTCCCAA
This sequence comes from Lithobates clamitans, assembly GCA_037952925.1. NCBI lineage: Eukaryota > Metazoa > Chordata > Amphibia > Anura > Ranidae > Lithobates > Lithobates clamitans. The sequence goes on along the minus strand of JBBGZY010002794.1, from coordinate 11,981 downwards.
GCTCACCCTATTTTGAAGCCTATTAGAGCCTATGGCGCTAATCAGGTGCTTAAAAAAAAAAAAATCTGGTCGATGTAATTCATGAACCCGGTGACCCGAAAGGGGCCAGACGCATGAATAGGGGTTGGCCGTGGCAGCCATGGATAGATTTATGCAATGCATGAATCTATCTATTACCATATGGGGGGGCGAGGAGAGAGGGGGCGGCGCCCGCCCCCTCTCTCCTCGCCCCCCCATATGGTAATTGCATGCATTAATGGTAATTACATGCATGTAATTGTATGCATTGCATAAATCTTTCCATGGCCCCCGCGGCCAACCCCTATTCATGCCTCTGGCCCCTTTCGGGTCACCCAAATAAATCAAAGAGATCACCTTGGGTGCCTGCTTTCCAAAAAAAGGGGGAAGAGAGTGAGACAAAAACAGAACCCCCAAAAGAGGTCATGAAGTTTTCTTAATTTTCTAAACTTTTTCCAATTTTCCAAAAGAAAAAAAAAATCTAAAAAAAAATAATAATTTGACCACCTAATGCCCTCTTTTTAGTTTTTTCCCTTTTTTTTAAGTACAACTACCTTCTCTGCAATTTACCATAATTGTTTAAAGCACTTTGAAGATAAAAGGCAAGAAAAAAAAAATCAACAATCAAAAACATTTTGTTCCATAGACATCATCCATCATGCAGCCACACAGACGAGATGTAAGGAGCCGCGATCGATCGAAGGATGATATCTTGACCTCTACAAGGTACAGTAGAACTTCAAGATGTGGCCTTCTAAAAATACATAACAGGACGGCTATCTCTGCAGCAAATCACAGGTGTGGGTTAGTTATTATGGGATCAATAGTCCCAGTATTACCTTGCTTACAGCTCTCTGTCCCTTTTTATTGATTTTGCACCAATACATTTTTAACTGCCAAACAAGCGGGTGGCTTAATATGTTGCACAATTGCGTAGAACATTCACTTACGCAACCAGCCACAATTCAGACACCGGGGCAATTATACGCACGTAATAACATTGCAGCCGAGAGGCATTTGCGTCCATTTCGGTCAACTTTTCTTTTCTTTTTTTTAACAAGCTGGAAGCCACTTTCTGTCCTGTATCATTGTTACTTGGAATGATGGTGTTTATTGCTTGCATTGCTTTAATTCATTTTCTCGTTTCATTTTCTTGTTTCATTTTTTACATTTTTTTTTTTTTTGAGCATTTCAAATTACATTTATAGCGCCTGGAAAAAAAAAATCAATGTTCAACTGGATGTCTAGAACAAGCGCAACTGCAGTTAAATGTGTAATATTTAAAGAACTAAAAATACAATACAAAATTTGATAAGAACTTATTAAGTATACTATAACAATAGCAGTCTATGGTAACCCCCCCCCGCCTGCACTTTTGTTTTATGGATGGGTTTCTAAGCAGAAAAGGTACTAACTAACTTTAGTTGTGGATGAATTAACATAAAATTTATTTTTTATAATATTAATATTAATAAATATTATAAATTGTTCAACAGCTTAAAAAAAATAAGCAGTAAAAATGGTATGACCATTAGTCCCACTCAAGAAGAAATGTTGTTATTGCTGGTCTACTACGCCTTGCAGTCCGTGGGAAAGGCACTGGGGGTCCGGAGATCTACCAGTTCCTGGAGAACACCAAGCATGGACTACTACCTTGTTGAGGTATGCCTGGGCAGCCTAATCGAGATTATTGGGGACATTCTATTGTATTGTGCACGTGGAACTGTATCACCAAGATGTGAGATCTACCAGTTCCTGGAGAACACCAAGCATGTTGTTGAGGTATGCCTGGGCAGCCTAATCAAGATAATTAGGGACATTCTATTGTATTGTGCACGTGGAACAGTATCACCAAGATGTGAGATCTACCAGTTCCTGGAGAACACCAAGCATGGACTACTACCTTGTTGAGGTATGCCTGGGCAGCCTAATCGAGATAATTGGGGACATTCTATTGTATTGTGCACGTGGAACTGTATCACCAAGATGTGAGATCTACCAGTTCCTGGAGAACACCAAGCCTGGACTACTAACTTGTTGAGGTATGCCTGGGGCAGATAATTGGGGACATTCTATTGTATTGTGCACGTGGAGTTGTATCCCCAAGATGTCTACGTAAAAGTTGCACCCACTGTTCTAAACTTGGTTTGAAGTAATTTAAAGGGGTGCATGATGGTTCCTGGCGTCTGAAAGAATTAGGGTCAGTAGAGCACATTAGGGTATGAAGCAAAGCCACTACTACAAGGTTAACTCAGCGGGACAAGTCGGTGAAGGAATGCAGTTGCAAAGGGTAACCAGTAACCAGCGCAAGTTACATTGCAGCTGGTCATAAGCATGGTACCTGATGTCATAGAGAGGTCTATCCGGTTGGTGGGTGATCTGGCTTCCTCCCCAGCGTTCGGTTTCCCTGGACAACTGGGAGTGAATCTACATTACAGAGACCCATAGCCTGGCCACGCGGTACAGGAAGGAAGGAGTCAACAAGTGCACTCACTGGGAGTAAGGTGGCAGACGTACGCTGGACTGGTGGAGAGGGCACGGGCTCAACAGTGTCCCTCAGAATTCCAACATAAGTTATGCAAAGTGTGTAGAGACACGGGACAGCACTTTTCAGAGGATTGCTGTACTTTTATTACTGCATACATTGACACAGCTCATCTCTACGTCAGGGAGCTGCCTTAATGTTCGCAATCCCTGCCTGGTCCTGGGGCATTGATGAGCACCTTCATGGCAAAATGTACCCTTACGTACCCCATCTCCACCACAAGCTGATTTAAACTGAACGTTCAATTGGATACATAAAAACTGCAAAATGACCACTGCTAATTATTTATTAGATAAATGTAGATTTGATATCACGCCAGCTGTGACAGAGTTGTTGAAAAAAAAAAAGCTTGTTCCTCCCCTCCGTATACCCTATGAAGCACAACATATGTAAGTAGGCCACAAAGGCTTCTCCTCGTCAGTAGGGTGACAGATGTGATCCATCCCTTAAACAAGACCCTTACATCTCCGTTCTCTTCCCAGCATCATCCCTTACTGTACGGGGTCTGGGGAGCTGACGTCATAGAGGACCATGGAAGACATTCCAAGCTCCTTCCTACGTCCCTCCCATTTCAGTTCATCATTTTGAAACCAAACTCTTGCGTGAGCTACACAGACCTTTCCTGTCCTTCTGGTAAATTTCCCTCTGATGGGAAGCAGCTTTAACGAAACACAAAACAAATCAATTCTCAGTTCAGTGTATAGTTACTAGTGTCCATCTGTTCCACGCCCTATAGAGCCCATATACTGTAACACGCAGATGGCAAATGCCAAAGTAATGACTTCATTAACTGTAAGGGATCTAGCCGACCCAATAATGGACATCGCATATGTAATGTTTCTACAGTATATAATTGCTGCAATCCCTTGCTAAGGATTGACATAGGTTCTCAGTGTAATTGTTTCCGAGGAGTATTAAAATGCTGCATTAACAGGGGGTTTTTGTTTTTAACAAATGAATTGAATTTATTGCGTTTCCCTCGAATAGGCAGCCGCCCTCCAGGCAAAGTGTTATCAATTCAGTAAGGAGAGTGCTTAGGTTGATGAAAGGTCGAGGAGAAATTTTAATCATTTGCAACAAGCCAAAAAAGACAAAAGCCAAAAGCTTCTGGATAAAGGAATTTACCTCTGCAGTCTGCTACATTCAAAGGAGCTACAATGTTACCTTATTCTAGGGCCCCTGTGCCTCCCGAATACACAAAAAATTCCGGGATAGGACTTCTAATGCTTGAGGTTGTTGGGTCTACCACGGGCCATGCTGGAATTAATGGCCATCATCATACAAATCCAATCCTTTGGGGTTCACTGGCCATATTTATGAAGGGGCTAAGTAGGCTCGTGTCTATAGAAGGCAGAGACAAAGTTGCACTTTTTTCCCTGAATATTAGTTTATAGTACTAAGCCTAAAAGTAAAAAAAAAAAAAAAAAAAAAAGCCAAAACTACCAGTTTTCTACCAGTTATCGAAATCAAATCAAATCCTTAGGAGTTCTCTGGCCAGTTAGGCTTATGCCTGCAGAAGGCAGAGAGACAAAGATGCTTTTATACCCTCTGAATATTAGTTTATGGTACTAAGCCTAAAAGTCACTGAAAAAAAAGTAAGAAAAAAAAAACCCAAAAAAGAGAAAAAAAAGCTATCATCATGAAATCAATCCTTAGAGGTGCACCGGCCAGATACACGATCGGGCCAAGTAGCCTTATGTCCAGGGCTGTCTTAATATCATCATGGGCTGCTGGGCAAAGTAATGCACTGGGGCCCCTACCAGCCTGCCCCAATTTACACACCTACGCTCAAGAATTAAAGTATAAATAGTCGATATAATGAAACATATAATATTATTAGTACTTTCAATAAAAGAGGGTGGGGTGATGAGGACACAATATTGGGATCAGGACAGCACAGTACAGGTTCCAGGATGCTGCCTGGGACATGGTCATTCTGGGACAACTTAGTAAAAACACGTGACTGTCCCGGCAAATCCGGGACAGTTGGCAAATCTGGTGTAATGCAATTATCGTGGGGCCCCCATATACTTGGGGCCCCTGGGCAGTGCCCAGGCATTAAGATGGCCCTACTTATGTCTATAGAAGTCAGAGACAAAGGCGCATTTTTTTTTCTCCAAATATTAGTTAATAGCACTAAGCCCAAAAGTCACTGAAAAAAAGACAAAAACAAAAAAGAAAATAACTTCTAACAGCTATCATCATGAAATCTAATCCTTAGGGATACTCTGTCCTGATATACCATCGGGCCGGGTAGGCTTATGCATATAGAAGGCAGAGACAAAGGTGCATTTTCTTCTCCAAATATTAGTTAATAGTACTAGGCCTAAAAGTCACTGAAAACAAAAAACAAAAACAAATAAAAAATACAATTCTAACAGCTATCATCATGAAATCAATCCTTAGAGGTACACCAGCTGGATATACCATCGGACCCGGTAGACTTATGTCTATAGAAGGCAGGGACAAAGGTGCATTTCTCCCCTGAATATTAGTTTATAGCACTAGGCTTAAAAGTCACTGAAAACAAAACTAAAAACCAAAAACAAAAAAAAACCTTCTAACAGCTATCATCATGAAGTCAAATCCTTAGGGGTACACAGGCCAGATATACCATTGGGCCGGGTAGGCTTATGTCTATAGAAGGCAAGAACAAAGGTGCACTTCTTCCTTGAATAGAAACATAAGAAGAAATACAAAGTTACAAATCGTTACAAAATTCGAAGCAAGGAGGACCAGTAAAAGAAGAAAATCTTTTGGCCAGAGGTTGTTTGTCTAGAGGCCTCAGTCATGGAAGTCCTAACCCTGGGTTCTCAACAGACCTCCTATGGTCAATGGATCCAGCCTTCCATAAATAAAAAAAAAAAGTGAGCCCTATATAAAATCCACCATATCCAGGTAGTCCTGTCCAGCCATAGAACTCTAGCAGTAGCTGCATCTTCTTATAAGTGACACATTGGCTCTCTTACCTTGCTCAGTCGGCTGTGTCCCCACTGAGTTGGCACTGGTGTTGAGCACGTCGTTGACAGCGGTGTCACAGTACAAGCCCCGCTGGACGTCATGTTCGCTGTCGGTCTGGTCACTCTCCTCATGCCCGCTGTCCTTGAGACTGTTTCCCTCTAAGTCCTTGAAGGTGGAACTGCTGGGTTGAAGAAAAAAACAATAAATTAGTGTCATGTCAACTTTCATCACGTAAAATGTTTCCTGACTGTAGCGGGTAATGGTTCATCCCCTGGGCTAGGCACGCGGAGGGATGACATCTCCCGGTAGGAGCTGTGAACCGGGAAAAAAACAAGAAACGGTTTGCATCCTTAAAGATGAACTCTGGAAAATAATTTAAAAAAAAACAACCTTTCCTCTACCAAAGTATTCCTTCCGAAGTCATAAAACTACATTACAGTCCCACCACTTTAGTAGCCTTTGTGAGGAAGTGAAATGAGCGTTCCTCTATTGGAAGGTATTGGGATTTATGTAAGTGCTTTATGGGGGGGAGAAGAGCTCTGCAGGGGAGGCACCAGTGTGGTGATGTCACTGATAGGAAGTAGGAAGAGCAGTGGGCGGGGCAGCGTCTCGGAGTCTTCAGAATTTGTAAAAAAAGGCATTTTTGCCCTCTGGTGACTAAGAAGCTGCTGTATATTGTATGGGGGGGGGGGGGGGGCTAGATTACTAGAATATGTACATGAAGGTTCAAATCTTTAGTGACACAAAACAGTTTCTACAGAACATTCTTGTTTTCTTTTCGAAAAAATATCCATAAACCACTATCTATCTATCTATCTATCTATCTATCTATCTATCTATCTATCTATCTATCTATCTATCTATCTATCTATCTATCTATCTATCTATCTATCTTCCTTCCTTCTTTCCCATGTCTTTCTTTCTTGAGTATCTATCTATCCTTATCTCCCACATATGTATGTATGTATCTATTTATCTATCTATCTCCATGTATGTCTTCCTTCCTTCCTACCCTCCTCTGTCTTTCTTTCTTGAGTATCTATTATTTATCTATCTATCTTTCACGTATGTATGTATGTATGTATTTATCTGTTATCTATCTATCTATCTATCTATCTATCTATCTATCTATCTATCTATCTATCTATCTATCTATCTATCTATCTATCTATCTATCTATCTATCCATTCTTCCTTCCTTGAGTATCTAATATCTATCTATCTATCTATCTATCTATCTATCTATCTATCTATCTATCTATCTATCTATCTATCTATCTATCTATCTATCTATCTATGTTCCCTCCTTCCTTCTTTCCTATGTCTTTCTCTCTTGAGTACTATCTATCCTTATCGCCCACGTATGTATGTATCTATTTATCTCCATGTATTTCTTCCTTCCTTCCTACCCTCCTCTGTCTTTCTTGAGTATCTATCTATCTATCTATCTATCTATCTATCTATCTATCTATCTATCTATCTATCTATCTATCTATCTATCTATCTATCTATTTATCTATCTCCATGTATGTCTTCCTTCCTTCCTACCCTCCTCTGTCTTTCTTTCTTGAGTACCTAATCTCTATCTATCTATCTTCTTTCCATTCTTACTTCCTTGAGTATCTAATATTTATCTATCTATCTTTTCACGTATGTATGTATGTATGTATCTGTTATCTATCTATCTATCTATCTATCTATCTATCTATCTATCTATCTATCTATCTATCTATCTATCTATCTATCTATCTATCTATCTATCTATCTATCTATCTATCTATCTATCTATCTTTCCATCTATCTTTCCATCTATCTATTCTACAAAGGCAGTGTATCCGGTGTTGAGAAGCATTCTATCTCCTCTTTGTTATGTTTGTTATGAGGGATGTTTGGTGGTAAAGCTGACACCGGGGAAGCATTATGAGGATCAGTAAGTGAATTATCCGGCATTATACAATCTTATTATGGTGCGGTATCGATGGAAGTGTTGCCGGCTAATACAAAGCTTGACATTAATATTGATAATAAACTGGAATGTCAAAACGGCAACAAATTCTGGGTGTGGATAATGAAATGGCACAGCTGTGTATTAATAGACTGGACGTATCTTCTCCACCAGATCCCGCCGATCAGTCTGGCGGAAGGTGATTTTTGCAGCAGTGAAGCGGAGAGATGTGGAGAGATATGGAGCGGATGTTCGGGGACAGATGTACTATGAGGAACATATGTCATGGAGATGGATGCATGGAGGGGCGGCATTCCTCATGGATACATTGTGACTGTCATCTACAATTGCAACAACTGTCTTACTGCAGAATTTACTATTATATTGAACATACAGTTGTGTGAAAAAGTATTTGCCCCCTTTCTGATTTTTTTATTTTTTTTTTGCATATTTCACACACTTAAATGACTCAGATCATCAAACAGATTTTATTATTACACAAAGATAACCGGAGTAAATACAAAATGCAGTTTTTAAATGATGGTTTCATTTATTAAGGCAAAAAAGCTGTCCAAACCTGCCCGACTTTATGTGAAAAAGTAATTGCCCCCTAAACCTAATAACTGGTTGTGCCACCCTTTGGCGGCAACAACTGCAATCAAGCGCTTGCGATAACTGGTAATATGTATTACATCGCTGTGGAGCAATTTTAGCCCACTCTTCTTTGCAGAATTGTTTTAATTCAGCCACATTGGAGGGTTTTCCAGCATGAGCAACCTGTGTGAGGTCATGATACAGCATCTCAATTGCATTTAGGTTTGGGCTTTGACTAGGCCACTCCAAATTTTGCTTCGATTGGACCATTTGGAGGAGGACTTGCCGTTGGGTTTTCGGATCATTGTCCTGCTGCATAACCCAAGTGAACTTGAGCTTGAGGTCATGAACTGATGGCCGGACATTCTCCTTTAGGAATTTCTGGTAGAGCTCAGAATTCATGGTTCCATCAATTATGGAAAGTCGTCCAGGTCCTGAAGCTGCAAAGCAGCCCCAGACCATCACGCTACCATCACCATGTCTGACTGTTGGTATGATGTTCTTGTTATGAAATGTTGTATTTGTTTTATGCCAGATGTAACGGGATGCACACCTTCCAAAAAATTAAATTTTTGTCTCATCAATCCACAGAATATTTGCCTAAAAGTCTTTGGGATAGTCAAGATGTTTTTTGGTAAATGTGAGATGAGCCTTTGTGTTCTTTTTGGTCCAGCAGTGGCTTTGGCCTTGGAACGCTCCCATGGACGCCATTTTTGCCCAGTCTCTTTCTTATTGTTGAATCATGAACACTGATCTTACCTGAGGCAAGTGAGGCCTGCCAGTTCTTTAGATGTTGTTCTGGGTTCTTTTATGACCTCCTGGATGGGTCGTCCTCATGCTCTGTATTTTTGTAGGCCGCCCACTCCTGGGAAGGTTCACCACTATTCCAAGTTATCTCCATTTGTGGATAGTGGCTCTCCCTGTGGTTGACTGGAGTTCCAAAGCCTTAGAAATGGCTTTGAAACCCTGCCTAGACCAATACATGTTTGTTTCTAATCTGTTCTTTTTTTTAATTTTTTTAGGTTGTGGCATGATGTGTGGCTTTTTGTGATCTGTTAGCATGCTTCACTTTGTCAGACAGCTTCTATTTATGTGATTCTTGATTCAACAGGTTCTGGCAGTAATCAGGCCTGGGTGTGGCAAGTGGAATTTAACCCAGCTTTCCAAAAAATTGTGGTTAATCACAGTTCATTCATGATTCAGCATTGAACAGCTTTTTTCCCTAATAAATGAAATAATAATTTAAAACTGCATCTTGGATTTACTCGGGGTATCTTTGTGTAATATTAAAATTTGTTTGATGTTCAGAATCATTTAAGTGTGAGAAATATGCAAAAAAAATCAGGAAGGGGCAAATACTTTTTCACAGCACTATATATATCTGCATATTAATAAACACTCAGTTGAGAAAAAAAACGAGATGAATGTTTCTAACATAATAACACATAATAATAGGAGGGGAGCTGACACATCTCTTTATGGTGGAATCTGAAGATACGACTCTGCAGTCAGTATGGCAAAGACACCCATTAAACCATAATAACCTCACTTTTCTTTTCTTTTTTTTTTCCTGGTTCAGATCTATTCAGCAGTTACCAGAGGAGGAACGGTCACACATGACAACCTCATTTTGAATTTGTGCAAATGGACAACAATTATGTTTTTATCTATCTGTAAGAGTGACATTCTGAACACCACTATAGAGGGGATTCCACTGTCCATTAATACAAAGGGGCAGTTTTCCAACTGTCCCCCAATAAATTTGGTTTTATTGGAGGAAAGGAGTAGAGGAAGGGAGATGAAAGGGAAGAAAAGGAGAAAGGAGAGGAAAAGAAAGAGAGGAAGAAAGGAAGGCAAGATGAAGGAGAGGATAGGAAAGAGAAAGGAAAAGAAAGGAAAGGAAAAAAAAGGAAAGGAAAGAGGAAGGAAGGACAGTGAGGAGAGGAGAGGAGAGGAAATGAAAGAGAGGAAGGAAGGAAGGCAAGATGAAGGAGAGGAAAGTGGAAGGAAGGAAGGCGAGGAGAGGGGAGGAGAGGAAAGGAAAGGAAAGGAAAGAGAAAGGAAGGAAGGAAGGAAGGAAGGAAGGGAAGGAAGGAAGGAAGGAAGGAAGGAAGGAAGGAAGGAAGGAAGGAAGGAAGGAAGGAAGGAAGGAAGGAAGAAGGAAGAAGGAGGAAAGGAGGGAGGAAGGCAAGGAGAGAAGAGGAGAGGAAGAAAGAGAGGAGGGGAAGAAAGAGAGGAAGGAAGGAAGGAAGGAAGGAAGGAAGGAAGGAAGGAAGGAAGGAAGGAAGGAAGGAAGGAAGGAAGGAAGGAAGGAAGGAAGGAAGGAAGGAAGGAAGGAAGGATAGGAAAGGCGAGGGAAGGAGTGGAAATGGAAATGAAGGGAGAGGGAAAGAAAGAAAGAAAGAAAGAAAGAAAGAAAGAAAGAAAGAAAGAAAGAAAGAAAGAAAGAAAGAAAGAAAGAAAGAAGAAAGAAAGAAAGAAAGAAAGAAAGAGAAGAAAGGAAAGGAAAAAAAAAGGAAATGAAAAAAAAAAGGAAAGAAAAGGAAAGAGGAAGGTAGGAAGGACAGCGAGGAGGGAAGAGGAAAGGAAAGTAAAAAAAGGAAAGGAAAGAGAGGAAGGAAGAAGGAGGGCAAGATGGAGGAGAGGAGAGAAAATGAAAGGAAAGAGAAAGGAAGGAAGGCAAGGAGAAGAGAGGAGAGGAAAGGAAGGAAGGAATAACGGAAAGAAGGAAGGAAGGGAGAGGAAAGCAAAGGAAAGGAGAGAGGAAGACAAGGAGAGGAGAGGACGAAAGAGGGGAAGGAAGGAAGGAAGGAAGGAAGGAAGGAAGGAAGGAAGGAAGGAAGGAAGGAAGGAAGGAAGGAAAGGAATGGAAAGGGAAGGAGAGAAAGAAAGAAAGAGAGAAAGAAAAGAAAGAAGAGAAAGAGAAAGAAAGAAAGAAAGAAAGAAAGAAAGAAAGAAAGAAAGAAAGAAAGAAAGAAAGAAAGAAAGAAAGAAAGAAAGAAGAAAGAAAGAAAGAAAGAAAGAAAGAAAGAAAGAAAGAAAGAAAGGAAGGAAGGAAGGAAGGAAGGAAGGAAGATAATGAAAGGTTTCCTGATGACCTACCTTCACATGATACTTGGGAGAGACAGAGGGAGGTGAAACGGATAAAAGATGAGAGAGAGAGATCCAAGCTATGTGCAGATACAGTATGCATGCTGGGACCTGTAGTTGCACACATCTTGTATCTCTCACTCTTCCTATACATATAGATTGGTCGGAGCCCATGAAGTGTTAGCTCTGGACTATATAGACTATATATTGCACAGACGCTCCTGTTGGTGTCAGACACAGCCGGTGTTGGAGGTGCACCTGCACATTACTCTATGGGCACACAGAGAGCACTCTAGGTGTCTTGTTCCTGCCGATGGAGTCATTTGATAGAATTACAGCCTGATAATGTTCTGGTGAGTGCACATTGATTCCGGCATTACAGGGAGGAAAAGGAGCATTTGTAACAGTACATCACAGCCGCCTTTCATGCTCCACAACTTGATTCTCATTTGATCTTGTTTTTTAGCTGAACAAAAATCAACTGGGGGAATATCTGCGTCGGCCTATTTGTCTGTGAAATATGTGTTTCGGAATCACAATCTACACAGACGCATTTAAATATGAATCACCTTGCAAGCTTCAGTAACGCACTTCTTCAAAAGATTTGTTCTATTGTGGTGAAGATAAATAAATAAAAAGAAATGGAGGAATCTTTGAGGCTCTTTATTTCCTAATGTGCGGCAGAGGGCGAGGCTGTGCCACCCGGATGCCTTCACCAACCTTGCTTAGATGTTGGTTAGATAAAGAACCTTTATTCAAGTTTTTTTTATTATTATTATTTATTTGAGAATTATTTTTATTTTTTATTTATTTACATTTTTTTTGTATT
>JBBGZY010002793.1:600000-802832 GCA_037952925.1 Lithobates clamitans | reverse complement strand
CTTGGGGGGTCTGTACATATGGAGTGGGATGGGTTGTCCTGGGGCAGTCTGTACTTATGGGGTGGGTTGTCCTAGGGGGGTCTGTACATATGGAGGGGGGTGGGTTGTCCTGTGGGGTCTGTATTGATGGGGGGGTGGGTTGTCCTGGGGGGGTCTGTACTGATGGGGGGTGTGTTGTCCTAGGGAGGGTGTAGTAAGAGACTCTGCTCAGGGGGGCCTGATGTAGGGGGCGGCTCTGCTCGGGACGCCTGGTGTAGGGGGCGGCTCTGCTCGGGACGCCTGGTGTAGGGGGCGGCTCTGCTCGGGACGCCTGGTGTAGGGGGCGGCTCTGCTCGGGACGCCTGGTGTAGGGGGCGGCTCTGCTCGGGACGCCTGGTGTAGGGAGTGGCTCTGCTCGGGACGCCTGGTGCAAGGAGGGACTCTGCTGGGGACGCCTGGTGCAAGGAAGGACTCTGCTGGGGACGCCTGGTGCAAAGAGGGATTCTACTCGGGACACCTGATGTAAAGAGGGACTCTACTGGGGGCACCTGATGTAAAGAGGGACTCTACTGGGGGCACCTGATGTAAGGACTGATTCTGCTGGGGACGCCTGGTGCAAGGAGGGACTCTGCAGGGGACGCCTGAAGTAAGGAGGGACTCTGCTGGGGACGCCTGAAGTAAGGAGAGACTCTGCTGGGGGCACCTGATGTAAAGAGGGACTCTACTGGGGGCACCTGATGTAAAGAGGGACTCTACTGGGGGCACCTGATGTAAAGAGGGACTCTACTGGGGGCACCCGATGTAAAGAGGGACTCTACTGGGGGCACCCGATGTAAAGAGGGACTCTACTGGGGGCACCCGATGTACCAATGTAAAGAGGGACTCTACTGGGGGCACCCGATGTAAAGAGGGACTCTACTGGGGGCACCCGATGTAAAGAGGGACTCTACTGGGGGCACCCGATGTAAAGAGGGACTCTACTGGGGGCACCCGATGTAAAGAGGGACTCTACTGGGGGCACCCGATGTAAAGAGGGACTCTACTGGGGGCACCCGATGTAAAGAGGGACTCTACTGGGGGCACCCGATGTAAAGAGGGACTCTACTGGGGGCACCCGATGTAAGGACTGATTCTGCTGGGGATGCCTGGTGCAAGGAGGGACTCTGCAGGGGACGCCTGAAGCAAGGAGGGACTCTGCTGGGGACGCCTGAAGTAAGGAGGGACTCTGCTGGGGACGCCTGAAGTAAGGAGGGACTCTGCTGGGGACGCCTGAAGTAAGGAGGGACTCTGCTGGGGACGCCTGAAGTAAGGAGGGACTCTGCTGGGGACGCCTGAAGTAAGGAGGGACTCTGCTGGGGACGCCTGAAGTAAGGAGGGACTCTGCTGGGGACGCCTGAAGTAAGGAGGGACTCTGCTGGGGACGCCTGAAGTAAGGAGGGACTCTGCTGGGGACGCCTGAAGTAAGGAGGGACTCTGCTGGGGACGCCTGAAGTAAGGAGGGATTCTGCTGGGGACACCTGATGTAAAGAGGGATTCTACTCAGGACATCTGATGTAAATAGGGACTCTACTGGGGGCACCTGATGTAAGGACTGATTCTGCTGGGGACACCTGGTGTAAGGAGGGACTCTGCTGGGAATGCCTAATGTAAGGAGGGACTCTGCAGGGGGCACCTGGTGTAAGGAGGGACTATGCTGGGGACACCTGATGGCATACAGGGCTGGTTCGAAGATTTTTGACACTCTAGGCGAAACCTCATTTTGATGCCCCCCCCCGGCTCTACCCCTGATTCCACCCCCTTTGCCCTGTTCATGTATAACCCACCATTTTAATGAAGTGCTCAAAAGATGCAGCTCACCAGCATCCATAAAATGCAGCCTCACCAGCGCCCATCAAGGCAGCCTCTCCAGCGTCCATCAATTGCAGGCTCTCCAGTGCCCATCAATTGCAGCCTCTCCAGCGCCCATCAATTGCAGCCTCTCCAGCGCCCATCAATTGCAGCCTCTCCAGCGCTCATCAAATTCAGCCTCACCAGCGCCCAATAATGCAGCCTACCAGCACCCATTAATGCAGCCTACCAGCGCCCATCAATGAATGTTGGCTTGCTTCCATTCATTCGAGAGTCGGGACACAGACACGGTCCTCTGCCACCACTGCGCCTCTGACACTATGTGCGAACGGAGCGTCGGCTGCCTGCTAAAGCTGAGACTTAGTTGCTTGCTGCAGAGAGAAGAGAGTAGGAACACCAGTGGCCGGGCACCCTAGGCATCAGTGCGCCCTAGGCAGCTGCCTAGTTTGCCTAGTGGTAGCACCGACCCTGATGGCATCTGGTGGCAGGCGACGGTGACACGCTCAGGACTCCCACTGATTCTGCATTATGGTGAGTTGAACTATTTTATTTTTTATAAGACCCTGCCTACAGACCAAGAAGTGCCCCTATACATTTTTTGACAATGTTGGCAACTAAGGTGCTGAATAACAAAAAAATGGTCTGGTCATGAAAGGAGTAAAACCTCCTGGAGGTCAAGTGGTTAACACACACCCACATTTTGGCCACTCTTAAAACCTACCATAAATAAAACACAGGAGACTTCCTCAGTGTGAAGATCAGCCCTTCTCTTCCCATACTAACAATATTGTTAGAGACCTCCACTGGACGCTACACAAATGTCTGTGATTCCATCACAGTGCAGGCAGGAGATTACTGAAAGCGAATAGGTCAATACCTGTTCAGACCGGCCAATCCTGAACAAATCAGCAGCTAATTAGAGCAAGTCCAGCTACCAACACATCCTTCCCCCGGCGTGGAACGCGGAAGCTCCTCTCTGCTTGATGACATGCTCGTCACGTGATCCAGCACACGCGGTGACATCGTGTCATGTGACCGCTCTGAATTTGGCAGTTGTAGTGTTCTGGCATAGTGCGGGCAGCGTGATGGGTGAGGTGTGTGAAGGACTAAGGCAGATGGAATTAGCAGGCTAATGTGCACATGATGCCTGTCTTATGAAGGTTTTGCAGTTGTCCAAATTCCTATAGTATCACCTACTCTTTGAGAGAGCTAGAACATTTTCTGCCTGCAATGTTTATTTCATTTTTTAATAAAAAATTATAATTTTTTTTTTTTTTTTACATTTTTAAATAATGTCTTTACATGTTGCAACAAAGCTGATATAGCAATACAAGGTTCAGTTATCTTTTAGAGTTTGTTTACACTGGGGAATTAAGCCAGAGCTCAGCTCTGAAAGTGATGATGCTTACACCAGATTTAGAGAAGGTTACATTAAGCTGTCCCTTCAGAGTGCCCGCACCAGACTCCTTCCTCAGTATGCAATCTCCTCCGCCACTGCGTCCATCACACTGACACGAGCATGGCTGGGGAGTTTTGTATTAGGGGTATGGGGAGCTGAAAGACTTGCCATCGGCTCCCACTGCTGTCAGTCAAATACTGTGACAATGGGGTGGGGGCGGGGCCGATTAATGCTGTCTTTTTCTGTGGATGCAGGCAGCGCAGCTTGGGATTTAGCTCGCAGATATGGCACACCGAGAAGAGGAGGAGCCGGAAGGGGACCTGTAAAGAGAAGCATCAAGGTTGAAGAGCAGGTAAGTATATCATGTTTGGTTTTTATTTTTAATCTTTTAACTTTACAATCACTTTGCGTCCACTGCCTCCCACCCTTTAAGAGTTCTAAAAGCCAGGCTTTCGGGCCATGTGACCACTGTGATTGCCTGTCACAGCAGTCACATGATTGGAAAGCTCCCGATCGCAAGTATGTATCGGGAGCTTACCGATCCCCGCCGGCTAGCGTGCTGGTAGGGAGTGCCCTCTCAGCACAAGTTGTTTTAACTGACCCGCATATATGCGGCCCGCTCGGCGTTATGGTCTATCAAGCAGCCACATATGCATCAAGAGGTTAACAACTTCAGGATTTGCCCCCTTAATGACCAAGCCATCTTTTGCAAAATGGCACTGCGTCACTTCAACTGACAATTGCGCGGTCGTGCGACGTTGCACCCAAACAAAATTGACGTCCAATTTTTCCCACAAATAGAGCTTTCTTTTGATGCTATTTGATCACCTCTGCGGTTTTTATTTTGCGCTATAAACAAACAAAGAGCGACAATTTTGAAAAAAAAACAAAACATTTTTTTTTACTTTTTGCTATAATACATATCCAAAAAATTATGTAAAAAACACATTTATTCATCAGTTTGGGCTGATATATATTCTTCTATATATTTTTGGGAAAAAATCGCAATAGGTGTATATTGATTGGTTTGCGCAAAAGTTATTGCGTCTACAAACTATGGGAAAGATTTAGGGACTTTTTTTTTTAACTAGTAATGGTGGCGATCTGACACTTTTTGGGGACCAGTGACATTATTGCATTGATCAGTGCTATAAAAATGCCCTAATCAATGTAAAAATGACACTGGCAGGGAAGGGGTTAAAACTAGGGGGCGATCAAGGGGTTATGTTCCCCCAGTGTGTTCTAACTGAAGGGGGGGTGGGCTGCCAGGGACATGACAGAGATCACTGTTCCCAATGACTGGGAACAGTAGATCTCTGTCGTCATCTGGCAGAATGGGGATCTGCTTGTTTACATAGGCAGATCTGCGTCCTGCCCCTGTACTAGGCGATCGCGGGTTGCCGGCGGACATCAAGTCCACCCGACCTGCAGGCACGAACCCGCAGCGGGCGCAAGAGCGCGCCTGCCCACAACTGCGCCTGCGCGAGCTGCCATACAGCTACGGCGCTTCGCGCAGGAGAGCCAACCTGCCACCGTATAACGATGGTGGCTGGGCGGCAGGTGGTTAAAGCAGCTTTTTGCTCAAACTTGTAAAAGAATAAAGTAACTACATTCCTATCCTGCTGCCCGCACCAACCAAATCTGTCTCCGTTGTAGAGGAATCCCCAGCTAAAGTGTCTTGCTAAAGCGGTTGTATTGTCCGCTTGGTCATTTTTACCTACAGGTAAGTCTATAATAAGGCTTACCTGTATGTAAAATGAATATCTCCTGCACCTGTACGGTTTAGGAGATATTCATCGCAGTGAAGATCCGGCGTATCTTGCCGGAACGTAGGGCTCTCGCGCGCATGCGCAGGAGTGACGCCATTGCAGCTCTGGCCACTCACAGCGCGAGATAGACCCCCGACATCTTACCAAAGCCCCCCAAAAATATTTTTAAAAAATTCTAAAAAAAATTCAAAAAAAATTAAAAAGTTTAAAAAAATAAAATAAAAAAACTACTGACACCACTCCCCCCTGCCCTACCAACACTGTCCACTGCCACAAGCCCCTCCCCCCAAAAAGCATTGTGAAAAAAAATTTAAAACAAATTAAATTTTAAAAAAAATCAATTATTAAAAATAAAAAAACCTCTGACACCGTCCACATACCTTGAAATGGGGCGTTTGCGGGTGCGAAGCACCACATCCCTGAAATGAGTTTGCCACCTCCCTGCAATGAGTTTCTGCAGGTTGGGATGTCTGCAGTACTGCATGAAGTAATTATATTTTTAGACAGCAGAGAGAAATAATCTGCCATTTTGTAATTTATTTGAGTCCTTAGGCCCCACATTTTCTTTTTAACATGTCATCAAAAGTAATGTTATAGATAGATCCTGCAGTAAGTTTACGTTTTTGAAAGTTCAGATCTGTTTTTTTTTTTGTCTGCTTTAATGTAATTTGAGGTCCATAGAAGTCCATGGTAAGCCATGAAAATGATATATGATCGTGTTTAACCCCTGGTAATGAGCTTACAAAAGTTTTTTATGGGCTAACATGAAAAGGCATGACACACAAAAACATATTAAAGGGGTTGTAAACCCTTGTTTTTTTCTTTTTTTTAAAATAACAAACATGTCATACTTACCTCCAGTGTGCAGTTTGTTTTGCACAGAGTGGCCCCGATCCTCCTCTTCTGGGGTCCCTCAGCGGCACTGGTGGCTCCTCCTCGCATCGAGTGTCCACGTTGGAGAAGGCTCTCCTAAGGTGGACACCCGTGTGGGCGAGCTCCCGAGTCCTGCATCTGTGTCCATTCACATAGAATGCAGGACTCGGCCCCCCCCCCCCCGGCGCCACATCATTGGATTTGATTGACAGCAGCGGGAGCTAATGGCTGCGCTGCTATCAATCTATCCAATCAGGACACGAGAGCTAGAGCTGATGTGCTTGTTCCCGGCTGGAGGATGACAGCTTTCAGGTAAGTAAAATGGGGGGGCTGCAGCACTACAGAAGGTTTTCACCTTAATGTATAGAATGCATTAAGGTAAAAAACCATGAGGGTTTACAACCTCTTTAACCCATTGCCGCCCGCTGTCCATCATATGACGGCCAGGCAGCGCGGCTCTCGTTCTGGGAGGGCGTCATTCCCTGCCCTTTAAACAGGGAATGCACACGAACGTGTGCGCTCATCCCTGTACCTTCGGTGACGGATTGTCACGGAGACACCGATTGCCACCGAGGGGGGTGAACAGCCATTGGGCATGGCTGTTTACCATGTGATCGATGGTACCGCCCCACTGTGCATGGCGCATGTGCGCGATCGAGAGCGCACTACGCGTGCACGTCGGTGGCGGCGTCTTACCGGGAACACTGCTCGTCATCAACGATGGTAAACAGCCTTTGGCCGGCTGCTGTTTACCACGTGATCGGCTGTGATCCTTTCACAGCCGATCACTAAATGTAAACACAGAGCGGTAACTAGCTGTTACCAGCTCTTCTCTCCTCACACACCGTTTCCAGTGTGAGGAGAGAAGAGCCAGAAGCAGTGAGTTACCGATCTGTGTCTGTATTGTACTGCACCAAGCACAACACTTGTCCCATCGCCCCCCCCCCCCCATTGTCTTCTGTCACCCAACAGTCACCCCAAAAAGTACACCTGTTACATAAGAGAATGCCATCAGTGACCGTCAGCGGTGCACCCATCACCCATTAGCCGTCACCCGTCAGTGACCGTCAGCCATCACCCGTCACCCATCAGTGACATCAGCCATTACACATCACCCATCAGTGATGTCAGCCATTACCCGTCACCCATCAGCCATTACCCGTCACCCATCAGTGACCGTCTGCCATCACCCGTCACCCATCAGTGACGTCAGCCATAACCCGTCAGCCATCACCCATCAGTGAGGTCAGCCATTACCCGTCAGCCATCACCCGTCACCCATCAGTGACGTCAGCCATTACCCGTCACCCATCAGCGACCGTCAACCATCACCCATCACCCATCAGTGACCGTCAGCGGTGCACCCATCACCCATCAGTGACCGCCAGCCATCACCCGTCACCCATCAGTGACCGTCAGAGGTGCACCCATCACCCATCAGTGACCGTGGCCTGTCACTCGTCTGTGACCATCACCCGTCAGTGACCATCACCCGTCACCGTCCGTGGCCTGTCACCCATCAGTGACCATCGCCTGTCACACCGTCATCACTTATCAGTGAACGTCACCTGCCACCCATCGCACAGCCCATCAGTGACCATCACCTGCCACATGTCACACAGCCATCAGCGTCATGTCCAAAAGAGTTTACAACAGTTGGGAGGCGTTCCAGATCCTCTCCATGACTGATGAGAGCATTGGGGAGTTTTCATCAGATTCCAATTCTGATTCCGAATCAAATTCTGAATTTGAACGGATTGAGTATAGTAAATCAGCAAATGATTCGGAGGAAGAATGGGTCCCTCCTAAAAGGGCACGGCACTCTGGAAACCAGGATTATATTCTCAGGCCCAGTACCAGCACTGCCGCCAGTAATAGGCCCCAAGAACAAATTCCCAGGCCCAGTACCAGCGCTGCCACCAGCGATAGGCCCCGGGAACAAATGCCCAGTACCAGCGCTGCCGCCGGCGATAGGCCCCAGGAACAAATGCCCAGTCCCAGTAACAGTGCTGCCACATCACGCCTGAGTACCAGCACAGGAAATTCAAATCCCCCAACTACTAGAGTGTCACGTCCCCCAAGAGCCAGTGCCTCTACATACATGCCAGGTGGTCTTGCCAACCCAACATGGCTGCCATCCGACTCAGGATCACCAATTATTCCCCCTTTCACAGCACAGCCAGGTGTGCAGGCCAACACCCAAAATTTCTCAGTGATTGATTTCTTTCATCTGTTTTTGCCCGACACTTTGCTGCAATTCAATGTGGACCAGACAAATTTATATGCCCAGCAGTATATTGCCAACAACCCCAATTAGCCTTTGGCTAATTATTTTAGCACTATCTCACCATTTTAATCACATTTATATATTTCTTTTGCACATGCGCAGCATTTTTTCCATATAACAGTGTACCAGGACCAATATAATGGCTGTGCTGGCTGTTTCTGCCTGGACAATTTCTATGGACTGTGCTGTGCTGACAATATCCTTGTGCTGACTATAGACAATATTCCTGCCTGCTGCCTGGATAATTACTATTGCTGTTGCTAAGCACATGCCTGCCTGCTGCCTGGACCAGTGCTCTCCATTGTGGATACTACTAAAAGCACAGGTAATGCTTTTTTTTTACCCTTTCCGCAATAGAATTTATTTTGTATTGTAATTTTTGGTATGTACATGCTATTTGTTAGAAATATGAAGGGCCTTCAAAAATGATATGTCATTTATGCTCCTAGAACTCCTGAAGATGCTACTTCAATGTTGGGCCTTTGTATGTGGCCAGGCTGTGTAAAAGTCTCACACATGTGGTATCGCCATACTCAGGAGGAGCAGCAGAATGTATTTTGGGGTGTCATCTTTACTATGTACATGCTAGGTGTTGGAAATATCTGATAAATGGACAACTTGGTGTAAAAAAAAATGCGTGTTAATTTTTTTTCCACATTTTCCAAAAACGTCTGGAAAAAATGAACCGTTCAAAAAACTAATTATGCCTCATAGATTATACGTTGGGGTGTTAGCTTTGCAAAATGGGGTCATTTTGGGGGCAATTCCATTGTGCTGGTGCTCCAGGGCCTTCAAAAATGTAATAGGTGGTTGAGAAATGAGATGTGTCATTTATGCTTGTAGAACGCCTGAAGATGCTACTTCAATGTTGGGCCTTTGTATGTGGCTAGGCTGTGTAAAAGTCTCACTCATGTGGTATTGCCATACTCAGGAGGAGTAGCAGAATGTATTTTGGGGTGTCATCTTTGCTATGTACATGCTATGTGTTGGAAATATCTGATAAATGGACAGCTTTGTGGGAAAAAAAGTGTGTAAAAGGCTGTGTAAAAGTCTCACACATACTCGGGAAGAGTAGTAGCAGGATGTATTTTGGGGTGTAATTTGTTATATGCATATGCTTTGTGAGAGAAATAACCTGTTAATATGACAATTTTGTAAGAAAAAAAAAATCTTAATTTTGCAAAGAATTGTGGGAAAAAATTACAACTTAAAAAAACTCACCATGCTACTTACTTAATACCTTGGAATGTCTGCTTTCTAAAAAGGGGTCATTTGGGGAGTATTTGTACTTTCCTGACCTGTTACTCAAGAAATGAGATAGGCCTTCAGTACATCAGGTGTGATCAGATGTGATCAATTTTCAGTGATTGGCACCATAGTTTGTAGACTCTATAACTTTCAAAAAGAACAAATAATTTACACTAATTTGGGTTATTTTTACCAGAGATATGTAGCAATATAAATTTTGGCCAAAATTTCTGAAGAAAAAATTACTAATTTGCAAAATTTTATGACAGAAACAAAGAAAAAGGCATTTTTTCACAAAATTTACGGCCTTTTTATATATAGCACAAAAAATAAAAAACCCACTAGTGATTAAATACCACCAAAAGAAAGCTCTATTTGTGTGAAAAAAAAAAATGCAAATTTCATATGGGTACAGTGTTGCATGACTGAGTAATTGTCATTCAAAGTATGAGAGCGCTGAAAGCTGAGAATTGGTCTGGGCAGGAAGAGGGTGTAAGTGCATTGTATTGGGGTGGTTAAGAATGTGCATCAATGCATATGCTATATCCCTCATATGCTTGTGGACAGGTCACGGTGACAGGGTGGTCGTGAAGTCTTCACTGCTTTCCTCCCCATTGGGCATCAAGCAAGGGTCACATGAGAGGCCTACCACAGGGTGGGTTCTTCTGGGCTGCTATAGGCAACTGTAACAGGATCACTTGATTACACATGGGATACTTTTACTTCTGTGATTATTTTCATCAATGCCCTAGGGCAGGGCTGAGGCCACAATGGAGGAATATTCAACCTTTAGGTGGGCCTCTGCTTTTGGAGATGAACGTACATCGTGTACACTTATACCTAAACACGCTCTTCAGTTAACTCTCAGGCCCCTGTGTCAATGTACACCTTCTCCATAACTTGCATTTAGGAGGAACATGCTGAGCCTTGTCCACAACCACCTGTCCAGCGTATGCTGAAAGCTGCGGTGGTTACTTCCCAGGAGACCTTTTTAAAAAAAAATTTATTGGAAAGGTGTCCCGGGTAAGAGGGTGGGCTCTGTGATGGCACTTCCTGGTAGGATTTTTCATATGTTCCCAGCAGGTGGGAGATACGCCTTTAAGGCTCTCTCCTGATAGCCCGCTATGGTGTAATAGGTCTCTGACAGAGTTCTTTAAACTAGAGCATTGATATGTGTGGGCCAAATTTGGGGTAAAGTACCTACATCATATATACCAGGAAGGTAAGCTACGCACCTTTGATCAACTAAGGGACCAGTTTGGGATACCCAGGACCTGGCTCTTCAGATACGCTCAAAAGCATTATGCGGCAGTGGTGCAGTTTGGTAGTGGAGAGGTTCAGGTTCAAAATAACTCTCTGGAGACTACTCTGTTGAACTCTGATCCAGCCAAGCAAATTTCCAGATATTATCTGGCATTGGGGCCTGGGGATCCTGGTTTGATAGGCAAGGCAAGGTCTAGATGGATGGTTCTAGCACCGAAGTTGTCAGAAGAGTTGTGGCAGGAGGTCCTTGATACTTATCTTACCTTTGTTATAGCCTCCACAGATAGGATGATTAAACTTAGGTACCTCCATCAGATGTAGTATACACTGGTTAGATTATTTTATATGCGCAAAAGAGACTCTACAACTTGTCACAAATGCCTGGGGGCGGAAGGGACTTTTCGCCATATGGTGTGGAAGTGTACCAAGATAAGGCCTTTATGGTGTATTGTGACAGAATTTATAGCTGACAAATTTGACCTTCCTAATAGATGCTCCCCATTTCTTTGCCTCTTGGGAATTTTTGACCAAGAGGAGTTGGATGTGTATACCAAATAATTCCTTAGGGGTACAGAAGCTCATTGCAAGAAAGTGGATATATACAGAACAACTGACGTTAGGGATGTGGTTGAAGGTGATAAATGCTGTGACGTTCTTCTATAACGTATGACGTACGAAGCCTGGGGTTCTCCCAAATAGCTCAGGAAGGTGTGGTTTTGGTGGGTGGACTTGAAAAATGCGCTGGAGGAGGAAGTGGATCACTGAGTGATTAAGGGGTGAGGATATGCTGCACGATAACTGTCTTTGTTTTTTTTATTGATAGGCCTTAACTGAAGTTTAGAGTTCAAAGTTCTACACACTGTTATAAAGAATGGGGTTTAGGAGCTACATATTCCATCTGCAATTGCCCATGGTTATATGTATATACTTGAGTCACGCAATGGGGAGGTTGAAAGAGTCATGAAAAAAGCCCCCTTGTGTTTTGCAATCTAATAGACGACTGTTCCTTTAAAAGTTATCATTTTGCTGATTAAGTAAAAAATATGTGTTGTGGAAAATGGGTCTTGAAAACGAAACCAGACATAGGAAGTGACGTATGTGTCATAACATAGTCTGTGTTTATATCTGTATAGATGACATAATGATATTGTGACATTGTGATTGACATTGTGATTGGTTGATGTAATTTGAACATGTACCTTTATTGGTGGAAGGTGGCTGGTAACATCCATATTTTACCCATACTGAACACCATGCCGTGGATAATAAAAGTGGAACAGTGTACAAAGCTATTTTGCTGTGTAAGTAATTCATGTACGCTGTTTCCTGTGCATAGAGATGTTTGGATATGAGACAAGGGAATCGGCGGATGAAAGGTAATTATATTTAGATAATAAGATAATAGCCAGGACTAGTAATTAACCACCTCAATACAGGGCACTTTCACCCCCTTCCTGGCCAAGCCATTTTTCAGTTTTCAGCGCTGTCGCACTGAATGACAATTGCGCAGTCATGTTACACTGCACCCTAATGAAATTTTTATCATTTTTCCCCCACAAATAGAGCTTTCTTTTGGTGGTATTTGATCACCTCTGTGGTTTTTATTTATTGCGCTATAAACAAAAGAAGAGGGACAATTTTGAAAAAAACACAATATTTTTTACTTTTTGCGATAATAAATATCCATTTTTTTTTTTTAACAAATTTTTTCCTCAGTTTAGGTCGATACGTATTCTTCTACATATTTTTGGTAAAAAAAAAATCGCGATAAGCGTATATTGATTGGTTTGCGCAAAATTTATAGCGTCTACAAAATAGGGGATAGATTTATAGCATTTTTATTTATTTTTTACTAGTAATGGCGGCGATCTGCGATTTTTATTGTGACTGCGATATTGCAGCGGACATATCGGACACTTTTGACACATTTTTGGGACCATTCACATTTATACAGCGATCCGTGCGATAAAAATGCATTGATTACTGTGTAAATGTGACTGGCAGGGAAGGGGTTAACACTAGGGGGCGATCGAGGGGTTAGTGTATGATCTAAGGAGGTGATTCTAACTGTGGTAGGAGGGGACTCACTAGGGGAGGAGACCGATCGGTGTCCCTATGTACAAGGGACACACCATCGGTCTCCTCTCCTCTGACAGGACGTGGATCTGTGTGTTTACACACACAGATCCACGGTCCTGCTCTGTTATCCGGCAATTGTGGGTGCCCGGCGGACATCGCGGCCACCAGGCACGCGCACCGGGTCCCGGGCGACGCAGCGGGCACGCGCCCGCAACGGCGGCGTGCGCGCGCCCCCTAGTGGCTCTGGAGGGCGATCACGTCATATGACGTCCGCCCAGAACAACAGAAGCCTCGTCCCGCCGTCATATGACGGTGGGCGGTGGCTTAGTGGTTAAAGATGAAATCGCACCTTTCAGTGGTGTCAGAAATAAGCTTATTAGCAAAGTAGAACTTAACAGTACTTTGGCTATAGTGGTTTTGGGGAGGGTGCAGGCCCACCTTTGGTGACAGAGTTGGTTAATTCCTTGTCAAAAGAAGTTTATTGAGTATACAATGTTATAAAGATACATAAAGTAAGTTTACAAGGATCTATAAAGTAAGCTCATTATTTTACAGTAGGGTTTATATAGGTAAATATCATGAAATTTCAAATATTAAACATTGGGTTCACGTAAACCTAAATTAAAGATATATATCATTTCCCTAGTTACTTTTGTAGGTATTTAAATGATTTATACCTGCTATACATATTGTTTACAAGTAGAGTGTAAATAGGTCAAATAAATTCTGATAATGAGCTTTAATCGTAAGGTGGAGAAAAAGAAAGAGAAAGAAGAAAAAGGGTTGAAAGGTAGAGGTATGGTCCACAAGGTTGTCCCGCTCATCAGTTTATTATTCTTTTTAGTTCTCTTTGAAGCCTTAGAATGGGTGTCTCTGTAAGTCATTTAATCTGTTACCATGGCAACAGGACAGAGTCATTGAAGTTTGACAGGAACTGTTGTTTTATCCAAGGATGCCAAAGTTTTTCAAATTTTGGAATTTGATTTTGATCGATGGCTACCATCTTAGCATGGGACATTGTATTATTCATTCTGTGAATTGTTTCTGCTAGTACCAATGTAGGAGATTTCCATGCCTTGGCCACTGTTTGTTTTGCAGCCGTTATTAGTTGGATCATAAGTTTGAATTGAGAGAGTGTTAACCATTCCGGTTTTAGATTAAGTAAAGTTAAATATGGATCAGGTTGTATTATTTTTTTAAATATTTTAGATGCAATCACGAAGACTTCCTTCCAGAAGGTTTGGATTACTGGGCACGTCCACCATATGTGTAAATATGTGCCTATTTCTGGGCATCCTCGAAAACAAAGAGTTGAGGTATTAGGTGAATATTTTGCCACTCTAGCGGGTACAAGGTACCAGCGAGTTAGGACTTTATAATTTGTCTCCAGTGCTAAGATGTTGGGTGAAGATGACTTAGATGTGAGCCATATGTTAGACCAGTCCGTGTCTTCTAAAGTTCGTCCCAGGTCCTCCTCCCACCTCTGAACGTAAGAGGGTCTATTAAGATTTGCTACTCCATATAATTGATTATAAAGTGATGAAATTGTACCTTTAGCAAATGGATCTTTTGTACAGATTGATTCAAAAATGGATAATTGGGATAATGGTGTATCCCCCTTTAGGAATGGTGTATAGAAATTTTTGATTTGGAGATATCTAAATATCTCAGAGTTTGGTAGATCATATTTTTCTCTAAGCGATGGGAATGAAAGGAATGATTTAGATGCTATGAAGTCATTTAGTGTCTGAATGCCTGATGTTGTCCAAGCTTTAAAAGAATTTGGGTAGATCCATGCCGGATAAAAGGCCGGATTTCTGATAAAAGAAAGGAGAGGATTGTGTGGAGATTGTAACTGATATTTGGTTTTTAGTTTATCCCAGAGAGATAAGAAGTGTTTAGTTATGGGATTATGAATTTTAAAGCGGTCTTTAGGATCAAGCCATAATAAATTTGATATTAATAGAGGGTCATTTTCTGAAGCCTCTATAAATACCCATAATGGGATTTCCTGTTTTGCATGGTATTTGGACAGACTGGCCAAATGTGCTGCTCTGTAGTAGTTAGTAAAATTAGGGTATCCCAGGCCTCCTTTATTTTTGGGAAGATGTAGTGTGTGTATAGGTATACGTGGTTTAGAAGAGCCCCATATAAACGAAGTTGCTCTTTTTTGTACTATTCTCAAAAAATAGGAAGGAATTGGAATAGGGAGGACTCTAAATAGATAAAGCAATTTGGGTAGAATAGTCATTTTGATTGCATTAATCTTCCCTATCCAGGATAAAGGAAGTTGCGACCATTGTTTTATTAGATTTGTGATCTGTCTTAATACAGGAGGATAATTGGTTGAGAATAAGTCAGAATGAGATGCTGTTAAATGAATTCCAAGATATGGGATTGATTTTTCTGCCCATGTGAATGGGAGTGCAGCCCTAGCCGGGATCAATTCCATGTTTGTGAGTGAAATATTAAGCACTAGGCATTTCTTAGGATTAATCATAAGGCCGGATAGGGCTGCAAATCCATCAAGAGCTGGTATTAAGTTAGGACCAGAGACCTGTGGTGATGATAGAAAAAGTAATATATCGTCTGCAAATATACATAATTTGTGTGTAATACCTCCTACTTCAATGCCAGTTATAGTTTGGTTTGTTCTGATGTATTGGGCCATGGGTTCGAGTATAAGGGCAAATAATAAGGGAGATAATGGGCAACCCTGTCGGGTACCTCTTTCGATATTAAAGGCTTTAGATTTGTATCCA
Source organism: Lithobates clamitans (assembly GCA_037952925.1). NCBI lineage: Eukaryota > Metazoa > Chordata > Amphibia > Anura > Ranidae > Lithobates > Lithobates clamitans. The sequence continues at coordinate 787,325 of JBBGZY010002793.1, read as the reverse complement.
GCATATTTTATATAGGCTTTGGGTTTATTATATAATGCCTTGATCCATGTTAAAAAGTGGGGTCCAAAACCCCATTTTTGTAATGAATATTGCATATATTGCCAGGATACTGTGTCAAATGCCCTCTTAATATCGAGAGATAGAAAACATAAAGGGATTTTCCGTTTTTTAGCAATATGTGCCAATAACACTGCCCTGCGTATATTATCGCCTGCCTGTCTATTTGGCATGAAGCCTACTTGATCTCTATGTATTAATTTTCCTATAATGCTATTGAGGCGTTTTGCTATTATTTTTGCTAATAGTTTAATATCGAGGTTTAACAGAGAGATAGGCCGATAATTCACACAGGAAGTATCATCAGAAAGGGGTTTTGGGATCATACAAACAATTGCCATTAGTGTTTCTTGCCGAAAAGAATGTCCATCTAGAAGTTTGTTAAAAGTTTCAGTGAGAATGGGAGAGAGTATTTCTGAGAATGTTTTATAGTATAAAGCCGAGTAGCCGTCTGGGCCTGGTCTTTTGTTAAGTTTTAGGTCTTTTATGGCGTTAGCAACTTCATCTATAGTTATAGGCTCATCCAAACTGCTTTTTTGATTCTGAGATAACTCAGGTTAGGTTATTTTTGAGAAGAATGATTCAGCTTCTGTAGGATTAAATTCATTGTTTGTCTTGTATAAAGTTGCGAGATGTGAGTGAAATTTATGGACTATTTTAACTGGATTACAAGTGTAAACATTTTTTGATAATTTCAAACGTATTGGTTTGAAAGATTTGTTAGTTGAATTTAATGCCCGAGCCAAATATGTACCTGGTTTGTTTGTATTCATGTAGAAATTGTGTTTGGAGCGTTTGAGGGATTTATCAACTGACTCAGTGAGAAATAGATCGTATTCCAATCTAGATTTTTCCAGATGAGATTTTGTACTCTGAGATGGATTATCTTGAAATGATATGTAGGCTGCATTAAAATTGAGTTCTAGTTTTTTTGCTAGATTTTTGCGTTCCCGTTTAAATAGTGCCATTTGTCTTTGTATTGTACCACGCAAGACAGGCTTATGAGCTTCCCACAGTGTTATTAGGGAGATGTCTGTTGTGTTATTAATTGATATGTATTCCTTTAAAGCTTGTTCAATGGCCATCTGATGTAGTGGGTGTTTGAGCATTATGTCCGGTAAGTACCACGTTGGGTCATGCGCTTTTGGTATGGCTGAGGCTATAGTAGTGTATACTGCATTATGGTCAGACCACGGAATCGGAATTATATCTGATGCAATAATTTCTGGTATCATTCCTATTGTTAGAAAAATATGATCTATTCTGGTGAAGGTTTGATGAGGGTGCGAGAAATAAGTGCATTTCTTTTTCATTGGGTTACTTTCTCTCCATGAATCTACCAGATTGTATTTGGAAAGAAGTTGAGAAAAAGGTAATCTAGAGGTTATTTTGGATGGTGTAAAAGGTGATTTATCTAGAAATGGGAGGAGGACCTGGTTCGAATCCCCACACATTATCACTGTTCCTATTTTGTGTGTATTAATCACTTGTAATATATGTGAGAGGAATGGTGTAGGTTGTTTGTTAGGAGCGTAGTAGGAAATCACCGTGATTGCTGTATCCATTATATAACCCATGAGTATCAGGTATCTACCTTCTGGGTCTTTAATTTCTGATGATAAGGTGAATGGTGTGGATCGGTGAAATGCAATTAGAGTTCCCCTTTGCTTGGTACAGGCAGAAGCTGTGTAAATTTGTTGATAAAAAGGAGAAATATATTTTGGAGTAGAATTTTTGGTGAAGTGTGTTTCTTGGAGGCATACTATGTGAGCCTTCTTGTTATGGAAAGTACGGCAGGCTTTGGTCCTTTTTTGAGGGACATTTATTCCCTGAACATTCAGGGAAAGTATATTCAGTGGTGCCGTGGCAATAGATCAAATAGTTTTGACTTACTTTTTGTTATGCAGAGCTGACTGCGCAGATCAACCTGTGTGGACTGAAGAGATGAATAGATAGAAAAGAAACCAGTGAATTCTGGAGTAAAGAGTAAACAAAAAACATATGAGATTAGATGATACATTGTATAAATTATTTTTTGCAAGTAATCACAATTTACCCGTGAAAGAGAATAAATATCTCTCTCAGGGGAATAAGTGCCTTCGTCACACTCCCACATAATATGGTTGGGAGAATGAGGAGGGCTAATGGGGGTACAGGGATCTTCCGCTTACAGGAGAGAAGTGCTATGTCAAAAGACATCAAAATGATGTTTCATTAATTGGAGCGCAGAATATAGTTTTTGTTGAAATTATTTATTCCAGCGTGGTTGTATATGGTTAGTCTTGCCCTAGGCTAAATAATTCAGTTAGAAAGTTACTGTTAATAACTTTGGTATTGATGAAGATAGTTTGAATTATTTTGGGATTTTAACCCTTTTAGAGTAAACAATTACATATTTTATTCATATGTAACTGTTTAGATATGTTAACTCATAAAATTGAGGTTGTATTGCTTCAGATTAGAATAAACAAAAACATAGTTCTAGGAACTAGTTAGGTAATAATATATTTGTTTTAAGAAAAGAAAGAAAAAGCTTCCATTACTTCTGGATTATTGAACATATTTGTCCTAAAAAGTAATAAATCTATTGTTATTACCTGATAATATATAACTGAACAAGAATTTCCTTATTTCACTTATATATTCTAAGGCTATATGAATCAGAAGTAATAAGAAATATAACTGGAATGTAACATGATCCCACACAGTGTGTGACTATCAGAATGCAGTTACATTCAGTTATAAATATAGTTTTTTTATAGAGAACCATCTCTTAGTATAATAAATGAAGAGATATCAGGAATTAGGATGTCAGTCCATTGAATCTTCTTGGTCCATGGATGATGTGGCATAACGGCCTCTTTTGTGAGAATGATGATTCCCATTTTGTTCGGAAATTTTCTGGGTGCTGCCTGAAGGTGAAGATGACGCCATTCTTCTGCGTGTGGGAGAGTTGCTGCTTGTGAGTTCTGTCAGATTTAATTTTAAAAGGGTTTGTTGTAGTTCATCTGCTGATCTGCTTCTGTAAATTGTACCTTGGTAGTTAAATCTGACTGAAAAGGGGAAGCCCCATTGATACATAATGTTGTGGCGTTGCAGTTCCATTAGTTGGGGTTTCATGGATCGTCTTTTAGTAATAGTAAGTTGGGATAGGTCAGCAAAAATTTGATAATTGTGTCCTTGAAAATTAAGTTCCTTTCTTTCTCTTGCAGCAATTAGTATTTGTTCTTTCGTTCTGTAATAATGAAATTTTGTGATTATATCACGTGGGGGTCCATCTTTCTTTTTGGCTGTGAGGGCTCTGTGTACTCTGTCCAGTTCTAAACGTTCAATAGGGATATCTGGCTTTAGTTCTTGTAATAGAGCAGTAATAGTAGATTGCAGGTCTGTCACAGTTTCAGGTATTCCCCTTATGCGCAAGTTTGAACGTCTGGCTCTATTTTCGTAATCTTCGAGCTTAGTTTGAAGTATTAAATTCTCTTTTTTTAATTGTTCCAATTCTGTTATATTTTCTTGGGTTGTAATTTCAATTTCATCCATTTTTATTTCTAAGGCTGCGGTGCGGTTTCCCAGCTCTCTTATTTCTTTGGTTAGGCTTTTTGTTATTTGGTCTGAGGTTTGTTTTAAAGCCTTATGAAGCATCTTTTCAAATTGTAATAATATTACTGGGGATACTGAGGAGGCTTGTGGAGAAGTTTGTGAGAGGATTTGTTCTGTATCTGACTCAAATGGAGAGTCTTGCTGTGACATTTTCTGTCTGTGAGAGCGCCCTGATGCTGTATCTTGTGAGGTGACTGGAGCTGCTTCAGCTGCAGTGAGTGCCTGTGAGCTCTTTGTGAGGTGATTTTTATTTCTGCCACGGTTTCCTCTCAGTACCATATTTCCTGCCCAAACTTTCACAGTTTGTTCCCTGGGGCAAAAAGGTTCAAGTGGATACCTTTTGAGCCTGCAGGCTCCGCTTTGTCCTTCTCTTCTCTCCTCAGCGGTGTGGAGCTCTAACAATGCATGTCTGCTCTGCTAGGCTCCGCCTCCTCCTCCTCCGAGTTGGTTAATTCCTAACTTTCACCTGGGATGCCCACCCCTATAGGATAAACGCCTCAGGTTAGGACGTTTATGCAAATTGGTATTACTTCATTGGTAACATAATTTATGATTGCTGGTTGGTATTGCTAGATTACTTGCATTTTTTTTGTTGTTGTTGTAGCAGCTTGGGGTTTCTATGATGTTATGCCCAGGTTTGTTTTAAGTGTTCTGGGCACACTGTGAAAAAGTGTACATGCCCATTGGTAGCTTTGGAAGCTCATGGGAAGAAAAGGTAAAGTGCTCGAATAGGTAGGTAGGAATTTTAAATAGGGACATAGTAATATAGAAATCTCCCTTGCTCATATCAAAATATCGTGAGAGTGGTAAGTACTTTTGTATGTATGTTTATATAATCTGCTAAAAAAAAATTTTAATGATTGAAAGAAGGTAGTTCAAATGTGTGTATGTCATTACCTAAAGTGTTAAAAAGAATAAAGTCTTTAAATTGTTGAAATTAAGGAAGATGTTGTTGCTATGCTGCGTATGGCATAAAGGGGTTTTAGCTATGGTATAATCTTAAGGTTTTAACTACCATACAAAGAATCATAGTAAGACTTACAAGAAGAATTAGAAGGGATAACTTAAGGGTTAAATAAGAGAAAGCTTCTTTGGTTTTTCACAGTCACCAATGCATTCTAACGGAGGGGTAGAAATTGATATTTATATTCTTACTGAGTGTCAACACATATCTCGAGGGAATAATACAGTCATATAGTATATAAAGAGAATGAATATTAAATGACCAGTCAGTACATTAACAGTGCAGTAGTATGTGAGGAAAGTCTCCCCTTTACTAATATGTGTGTATAGTATTTTTACAGTATAGTGCTTATTTGGCTTGCAAGATGTGTAATTGTTTAAGGTACATGCTAAATGTTTGATGACTCTTTGAAGGTAAAGGCTAAAGGCCTGTACACACAATCGGACTTTTTGACAACAAACATGCAAATTAGCTGTTTTGGAGCAACATCCGAGTGTGTGTATGCTCTATCGGACAAACTTTTTCTGTTTTCATCGGACTTTTGTATGCTGTGCGAACGCACAAACTTTCCGGCAACAAAAGTCAGACGGAGCAAAGTGCGATCGTGTGTACACAAAACCATCAGACTTTTGTTTCCCATCGCGCTGGTTCTCGGCGACAGGGTACTGTACATCTCGCGCTGGCTGCAATAGGGAAAACACATTTTCCTATTGCAGCGAGTGCGAGAGGGAATTCCCCTCTGGGAGCATACCAGACCCTTAGGTCTGGTATGGATCTCAAGGAGAGCCCCCTACGTGAAAAAACGGCGTGGGGGTCCCCCTCTAAATCCATACCAGACCCTTATCCGAGCACACAGCCCGGCTGGTCAGGAAAGGGGGTGGGGACGAGCGAGCGCCCCCCTCCTGAACTGTACCAGGCCGCATGCCCTCAACATGGGGGGTGGGTGCTTTGGGGGAGGGGGCGCCCTGCGGGCCTCCCACCTCAAAGCACCTTGTCCCCATGTTGATGAGGACAAGGGCCTTTTCCCGACAACCCTGACCGTTGGTTGTCGGGGTCTGCGGGCGGGCGGCTTATCAGAATCCAGGAGCCCCCTTTAATAAGGGGGCCCCCCAGATCCCGGCCCCTCACCCTATGTGAATGAGTATGGGGTACATCGTACCCCTACCGATTCACCTAGGGAAAAAAGTGTCAATTAAAAAAACACAGGTTTTTAAAGTAATTTATTAGGCAGCTCCGGGGGTCTTCTTCCGACTTTGGGGGTCTTCTTCCAACTTCGGGGGTCTCTCCGGCCTCTTTTCCCGATGTCCGGTTCTTCTCTGCTTTCTCCGGCCTCTTCTCCCGGGGTCAGGTTCTTCTTCCGGTGTCCAGTTCTTCTGCCGGGCTACTCCGCTATCTTCTGCTCTTTTGCCACTCTCTTGCTAGTGGTGGCCCGGTCTTCTTCGTCGTCTTCTCCCCTCTTCTTTTCTTCCGATGTTGACACAACGCTCTCTCCCGCTGTAATGCTGTGTGAGCGCCTCGCAATAACTTATATAGGCATGGGGCGTGGTCACCGGGTGATGTCATCCGATGACCCCGCCCCCTTATGATGTCACAGTCCCGGGGCATGCTGGGAAGACCGGGCCACCGCTAGCAAGAGAGCGGCAAAAGAGCAGAAGATAGCGGAGGAGCCCGGCAGAAGAACCGGACACCGGGAGAAGAACCGGGAGAAGAGGCTGGGGAGAGCGGAGAAGAATCGGACATCGGGAGAAGAGGCCGGAGAGACCCCCGAAGTCGGAAGAAGACCCTCGAAGTCGGAAGAAGACCCCCGGAGCTGCCTAATAAATTACTTTAAAAACCTGTGTTTTTTTAATGACACTTTTTTCCCTAGGTAAATGGGTAGGGGTACCCCATACTCATTCACATAGGTTTGGGGCCGGGATCTGGGGGTCCCCTTATTAAAGGGGGCTCCCGGATTCCGATAAGCCGCCCACCCGCAGACCCCGACATCCAACGGCCAGTGTTGTCGGGAAGAGGCCCTTGTCCTCATCAACATGGGGATAAGGTGCTTTCGGGAGGGGGGGCTGCAGGGCCCCTCCCTCCCCCAAAGCACCCACCCCCCATGTTGAGGGCATGCGGCCTGGTACGGTTCAGGAGGGGGGGCGCTCGCTCGTCCCCGGCCCCTTTCCTGACCGGTTGGGCTGCGTGCTCGGATAAGGGCCTGGTATGGATTTTGGGGGGACCCCACGCCGTTTTTTCGGAGTAGGGGGTTCCCCTTAAAATCCATACCAGATCTAAGGACCTGGTATGCCCCTGGAGGGGAACCCATGCCGGTTTTTTATTTAAAATTTGGCGTGGAGTTCCCCCTCAAGATTCATACCAAATATAGTGCCTGGCATTGGCGGGGATCCAAGTCGGATCCCCGCACCAGTGTGAACCCGGCTCGCAAGGTGTCAATCTCGCCAATAAAAGTGGCGAGATTGACACAATATCAGACAACAATACAGAAGTTGACTAAAGGGTGGTGGTAAAGAGCTGAAAAACCACATGATTTGGTGAAAGTTGGCTGGAAAAGTCCTGCCGTCTGTATGCAATACAAACTTATGGCCAACGCCCTTTGTACAAAAATCCAAGGTAAAGTTTGTACAAAGTCCTATCGTGTGTATGGGGCTATAGAATGATTTCAAGGGTAAAAATGAGAGTGTGCTTTAGGTGTGCAGGGGGTTGTGTAGATAGGAAAGTTTTAATGGAAAAAACTCAGGGAGTATTCAGGTCTTAGGATTGCAGTGGAAAAGTTAATGGAACTTACCACTCCTGGGGCCAGATAGAGCTCACATCTAGAAGCTTAGGGACACTGTGTCAGTTAAAATCCCCAGTTAAAATCCATTATTGAAGGTAGCTATCGATATATCTGATGAAGATTTCCATTGTACGAGTCGATTCAATGCAGTTTAGAGACAAAAGACGCAGAAATAAAGTATTTTTAAAAACGGGAAGTAACATTACAGAGCTTATAGAGTCTTAAAGGGGACATTGGACCACAGCAATGGCGAAGTATACCATACCTGGTGTGTGTCCATGTTTGCTGTAGCATCGCGTGAAAATTCATTTTCATGTATTTATTATGAGGTATATTTGAGCTAAGGGATGATCAGGAATGATCGTCAAGGACAGTCAAGATCCAAGGTTTTAAGCAGTTAAGGCTACACTGATTTAAAAAAAATTCTGTTTAATATGAGGAAGTTACATTTTTACAGCCAGTTTCAATCTAGCAGTAGAGATTGAGAATTGTTGAGATAGGTGTAAGTATATATATGAATATTGAAACTAAGAAAAGGGGAACTTGCCATATAACATATAATATTGTTGGTTATTTTAAATAATTAACAATAATAATTAAGGTAGATGATGATATGATAAAATTGATTCTTAGAATTATTATTTTATGGGTGCACTTCATTATCATGTGTAACTCAATAATGCATGCATATTACTATATTTGCATTCCATATTCAGTGAGTCCAAGTGTCTTGCTGGAATGGAGAGTGAATGTTGAGAGGGGTTTAGTTCAGAGAAGTTAACTGTATTGATTTAGAGTATGTTATATGTTTATTGTTAAAATGTTGCAACTATTGTCAGTCTATTCAAGAAATGTATTTGGCACATATTAAGCCCATGCCCAATGCATAGTTAATTGGAAACATTAAAAGGGGAATGTGACGTCACTATTAAATTACATGTATGCGCTTGCACCAGATTTTTTTGGAGGAATCTGATAAAGTACTTAGGTTAAAACAGGTTTAAAATAATTGCAAGATATAAAATTTTAAGAGTAACATTTCAATTTATACATAGGGTGTTTTGATTATTTCAGTTAGAGTCTGACTTTAAGGAATGTTTTAATTGTGTAATTGCCTATCCTTACATTATTGAAGTTAAAAGGTATTTTTTCAGTATCAACAAATGTGCTATATTTCGGATTGATATAATTGCCCTGGGCTCTGAGGTGTTATAAATGGCATTATAGTGTTAGAGAAGAACCTAGAGTGGTGTTTTATGTAGAAAAAAAAACGTTGTTCAAGATTAATTATGAAGAAAAATAGATTGTATGTTTGAGGGGTAGTTAGGACGATGGGCTCATTTGTTGATATTGAAATGAAAGAAATGGGAACTTGGTATTGTACAAGGATATATTGCCTGTTACAAAACAAGAGAATGGTTACTTGTGCAGATGTTTTTAATTGTGTTTAAGCTGTTTTAACAATGATTGGGTATTTTAAAATGTTTGTTATCATTTTTGGTTAATACAAGTTTAAGAACATTATAATTAACGACTTCAGTACCAGGCACTTTCGCCCCTTCCTGCCCAGGACAATTTTGAGCTTTCAGTGCTGTCGCACTTTGAATGACAATTGCGCAGTCATACAACACTGTACCCAAACTAAATTTTTATAATTTTGTTTCTACAAATAGTGCTTTCTTTTGGTGGTATTTGATCACTTCTGCATTTTTTTATTTTTTTGCTAAACAAACTAAAAAAGACCGAGATTTAAAAAAAAAAAAAAAGGTTTTCTTTGTTTCTGTTAAAAAATTTGTTTTCTCCTTCACTGATGGGCACTGATGAGTTGGCACTGATGGGCACCCCTAGACCCATGCACATGAAGAAATGCTAACCCCGTTCATACTCCATACCCCATTCAAACCCTATACCCTATCCGGATTTATTTTATTTATTTCAGGTACTTATATAGCGCCGTCAATTTACGCAGCGCTTTACATATATATATATATATTATACATTCACATCAGTCCCTATACCCTCAAGGAGCTTACAATCTAAGGTCCCTAACTCACATTCATACATACCAGGGCCGATTTAGACAGGATTCAATTAACCTACCAGCATGTCTTTGGAGTGTGGGAGGAAACCGGAGTACCCGGAGGAAACCCACGCAGACACAGGGACAACATGCAAACTCCAGGCAGGTAGTGTCGTGGTCGGGATTCGAACCAGCGACCCTTCTTACTGCTAGGCGAGAGTGCTACCCACTGCGCCACTGTGCCGCCCAATATCCGGATGTCATGTTACTTGAAGAAATTACTACAGCTGTTACATGGAAATCTTTGTTGTTCATCTTTGTTGTTCTACTGCCATGGGAGGTGCTGAGATGAGTAGAGGCGGACTCCTGCTGGAAAATGTTCCTGGGAATGACACCTGGAGGGTTAGCCAAATGACACATGCCCAAGGTCTACGAAATTTCAGTGAGCATCACAAGGGAGAGATCCAGGTGCCAGCCCGAAGACCCAAGTCTAGCCCAATGCATCAGTTCCAGTCTGTCTGTGAACTCTATCGAGTTCTATCCTTACAAAGAGGCAGGGTTTTTGGGGTGGAGGATCTCTGTAAAATATGGATGAGCACAGAATCGGGCCAAAAGTTTTGGGAAAAGTTTGGGAAAAGTTTTGGAGAATAATGCCCTGTACACACGGTCGGATTTTCCGATGGAAAAAGTGAGATCGGATTGTGTTGTCGGAAATTCCGATCGTGTGTGGGCTCCATCTGACTTTTTCCATCGGAATTTCCGACACACAAAGTTTGAGAGCAGGATATAAAATTTTCTGACAACAAAATCTGATCGTTTAAATTCCAATAGTGTGTACACAAATCCGACGCACAAAGTGCCACGCATCCTCAGAATAAATTAAGAGACGAAAGCTATTAGCTACTGCCCCGTTTATAGTCCCGACGTACGTGTTTTACGTCACCGCGTTCAGAACGATCGGATTTTCCGACAACTTTGTGCAACCGTGTGTATGCAAGACAAGTTTGGCCCAAAATCCGGCGGAAAAAATCAGATGGGTTTTGTTGTCGGAATGTCCGTTCAATGTCCGATCGCGTGTACAGGGCATAAGAGTTATAATGTGAACATTTCCCTTTTCCTTCCTTTTTGGATTTAATGGACATTCATAAGCCATACAAGAGACTTTTTTTTGTGCTTTTCTTTGTGACTATTTTTCATTTGGCCTAAAGGCTGTCATGCCCCTCCCACTTGCTTTTATGGACTGTCACTGCCTTTCCCCCTTTGTATTTCATGGAAAATTACTATTCAGCTGAGCAGCTAATTCTGATGTGTTTATTGTTCTCTATTTTTACATGCTTATGATAGTGATACATTTATGGGAATGTAGTCCAGGTAAATGTCGGGGGCATATTGGGAACAACAGGGTTTGTGATTGTCACATTCGTGACAATAAAGAGGATTGAAAAAGTCATGAAAAAGCCCCCTTGTGTTTTGCAATCTAATACACGAACTGCGCCTTTACAAGCTAAAATTTTGCTGATTAAGTAAAAAATATGTGTTGTTGTGTAAAATGTGTCTTGTGTTTAAAACAAAACCAGACATAGGAAGTGACGTATGTGTCATAAGATAGTCTGTGTTTATATCTGTCTAGGTGACATAATGATATTGTGACATTGTGAGTGACATTGTGATTGGTTGATATAATTTGAATATGTAACCTTATTGGTGGAAGGTGGTCGCAACGCCTACCTTTTAACCACTATTTAACACCATGCCGTAGATAATAAAAGCAGGACAGTGTACGAAGCAATTTTGCTGTGTGAGTTATTCATGTACGCTGTTTCCTATGCATAGAGATGTTTGGATATTAGGCAAGGGAATCGGCCGATGAAAGGTAATTATAATTAGATGATAAGATGATAGTCAGAACTAGCAATTAAAGGTGAAAATGCATCTTTCAGGAGGTTAGTGAACGCTTTGGTTTCTCTGGGGTTCAGGGATCTTTGTGGAAGGGGAAGGGGTATTTTGATAATATTCTATTGTTGCAATTGCTGGGGTAAACTGTTTTTGCTGGTTCTTACATTTCCATAAAAAAAAACGAAATAGAAGATTTTGTGGATAACAGGTCGAGGATATAGGACTATGGAAGGAGTCTTCTATGACTAGTAGTGCTGGCCTTTTTGGCTGGTTTAATGTGAAATGTATATTGTTCCTATGCCTGTTTTTTCATTTATTTGACATGTTGTATGTGAATTAGATTGCTAATAAAAAAAAATTTAAAAAAAAGAAGCTTTGTATCTGGATCTCCAGAGGAGAGGCTTTGATCTCAGTCACAGCTCACAGAGAGGTACAGAGCAGCAGCAGACACTCCCCCTTCACACAGGTTCAGGCATGTTTCCCATTACACTGGCTGTCAGTCAAAGGAGAAGGCGTGACATTTTTTTTCATGGTGTTGGTTCTTTTTTAATCAGGAGAGCGGGGAGGATTACAGATGACAGGCTGTTCTTCTACCTGCCATACTAGACACAAATGATTTGTGCCCTTGTTCTTTATTAGATTTAGTGTTCTGTTTGTATTTGACTTTCCAGGTTTACAATCACTTTAGAGTGGCTGTAAACCCCATTCATGAAATTTGAGCTGAGCACCTATATCTGCAGTGTTTTCTTTTCTCTCTTTAAAGCCCTAAGTCCCGTGGCTTTCTCCTGCTCCGTTTTTTTGTTATCAGCATGATAACTTCTGACAAGTTCTCCGTCAACTGTGATAAAAACCAGCCTGAATTTTGTGTCAGAGTGGGTGATATAAATAGATTAGCAGAGAGCTGGTCTATTCACAGCACAGCTCTGCATTATTTCTTCCTTTTTCTGCCTATGTGGAGAGGGGGGTGTGTGCCTTTCCTCCAATCAGCTGTCTCACAGTGTATGGCAAAAATCAACACCCACAGGTGAATCAGGAAGAGAAAATTCTAGCAGGACGTGCACTTTCTAAACAGTATATAAAGCTGAAGACAGCAGATATACATGTGAAACTTATGTAGGAGGATTTGTTTAATCACTGTGTATCATCTGAGGCTGTTCACTTCACTGGGCATATGTAAATCCACTTTAAGCTTTAGCACTACTTGAGGCTTGTTGAATGCCTGCTGAAGCTTGCCAGTTGCTTGTATAAAGTGACAGTTTGCGCTCACATTATGATTTGAAAAGCTTTATTAAAGATTGTAGTTTACCACTTTGCGAAAAGCTTTCTGTACACACTTCTCTCATACAATCTGAAGCCCATGTTTATAAGGCCTAAGGCCTCATTTACACTTGCTTTGCTCCTTTGCTCTCTGAAAAGGGATCTGCATTCAGCATTGGACTATTTTACACACTAAATGCTGTACTACAGTGCCGCAACTGTGTGTGTTGTGTGTGCAATACAACGTGGCAATCCTTATACCCCCCAGTTGCTTGAATCATCTTCACTATTATCTATTAATTACAATGGCATATTGCATCTCCCATGGTAAATATCCAGCTTGACACGATTCCTTTACATTGATAATGAGCATTTTTGAATTTTTTTTTTTTTAAACCATGACACTAAATGATTGCCAAGTCTATAAAAATACTTTAATTACCAATTGCTATTAATCAAGTATTAATACTCTTAGGAAAACATGAAATCTGCATTTATCACTACAAGACACAATATTGCATATAATATAAATATTTAAATCTGCGATAAAATTATCAAAACAGAACACATTAAAAATCTAACATACAGTACACAAACATTAGTATGACATTCAAAATTTTAATGCACAATCATTCAACATTTAGTGCGGGTACAAAAACAAATTTCTTACTTTCAAATTTCCAAGTATGAAACAACTTTAGCAAAATATGAGAGATACATAAAAGTACTAAAACAAGTAATCAACAACACACTGTAAATAGTCTGATTAAAAAAGTGTGTATGTACTACAGTATGTGGTAAGTAAAAGTCTTATATTTTTACTTAGAGTGGTATCAGTAAATCAATGGTTAGATTATGAATAGCATAGCTGTCAGGACATGCAAAATCCTCATAAAGACTATGATTATCACTGGTAGGTAGATCTAACCATATTTATGTCCCTATCCATTATTTTGAGTTAGTAATCATCAAGTCAAAAATATAAACAATGAGAAAACGTTTTTTGTATTAACAAGTAGACAATCATGACATTACACATTAAAAATATACATTTATGTTGTAACAACAGTAGAAACATTTAAGAAAATAAACACACTCACAGTATAGTTTACAGTGCGTTTATCATTCGGTTGTGATACCATGTGATCAATCTTTTATTTTAGCTTTCTTCTCTGTTTTTAAAAAATATATAAGGCAGTGCTGCAGAACACATGCACTCACACACTTTATGTATATATATATATTTATATGAGTTGATTTATAAAGAATGAGCATAGCCATTTGCTCAGTGAAAGTGCATGTACATTTGGTATTTGTGAATGGGGCAAATATGTACAGTAAATAAGCCATATCCTGTGCTGTTCCAATAAAAAAAAAAATATTCCAAATAAATAATACTGCATTTGGCCACTAGATGGAGCAAAGTATTCTTAGAAATTCCTATGATATTAACTCCATCTACTGGCCAAATGTGGTATTTTCTGTTTAAAATAAAGGATTTATATTCAAATTACACAGTATGGACTGTTTACATTCATCTTTTGCCGCATTAGTACAGAACAAATATAGATTCACTTTTTTTACAAATCACCCTTATAGTGTAAGTGTGTGTGAAACAGTATCAGTTCAAAACCATTTTTCGGGGGGGGGGTGTTTGTTTTTTAAAGCAGTTTAAGCAGTTCAAGTGCAGTAAGTAACCTGAAAGGGTATTAGGGTTAGTGGGGCACTGCCAGAAGTTTAAAAAAAAATTCTTTAGCCAAAAACCTAAAAGTTGTATACATTAGAAAAAAGTCTTTTTCAGGGGAAAAGAAATGAGTTAACAACCTACAGCTTTTCTGCAGCAATGGAAGTACATTTAGCCTTGAATTTTGGTGCACATAATTCTTACAGGTGTCCCAAATTTTGATGATTACTTACAAAACCTCTGTATTAAAAAGGCATTTAACAAAAGGAAGACAGACCAGCCATCCTAACACTTGGGAGCCCATTAATAAAGCAATTAATTTGTCATTTACCGAAACATTCACTGCAGGTACATTTTCCTGGTGCATATATTTTTAAAACAGTGATTGCTTCACCACTAGTGAATATTTGATGAATGTCACATTGACTGCTTTATAAATATGCCCCTTAAAGTGACACTAAATGATATCCTTATTCTCCAAAAATAATCCATACACATCTACTACTTACTGGCTCTGTAATCTTTTTTTCATGTAATGATTTTGTCTGTTTTTTTCCTGCCTTCTTTCCCCCCTGCGAGCTCCCAAAGCTTGTTTTCCCTCTTAGGTCCATTAGGAATGATGCAGTCATGTGTACTGCTATACATACAGTTCCTAGTCCATCTTGGGAGTGAGCAAGAGAGGGTGGCTATGTTCCTACATACATCTCTAACAAGAAATCAGATCACATCAGCTAAAAAAATGAATTTGGGCATGTGGAGGAGGCTGAGAGCAATAGAAGGTACTTTTTTGAATAAAGAAAACATAATTCTATAATTTGTTTTTAACAGAGTTTAGTGTCACTTTAAGTGGCACACTGGCAGCTGTGACAGATATCATCAGAGACATGCCTTAAATCTAACTGTTTTACATATAAACATAGATACATACATAATATAGGAAACAACAATTTTGGTAACCAATTAAATCAGAGGATTCATTTCCGCCTTAAGTCAGCCCATTCATTTTAAAATGGCTTCCAACCCAACACAACTATCCCAAAAACACACATGATCTCTTTCTTTTCAACAGAGTGCACCACAAAGCACAGCATGCACATTGTGATGCGCTGCAGTGTGGGTGTGGTGATTGGCACCACAACACACCTCGCATTTGGAGGCACGCGTTACTGTACCATAATATTCTGAATGGGCACTTGCAAAGAAAGCCAAGGTGCCATGGAGTATCCTAAACCATCAAAAGGCACTTGGAAACTGTGGAAACTCTGAAAGGAACATGTCTTGTAAACCCAGAACCAAAACAGAATTAGAAGTTTCTAAATCTCAACACAAGTGTGCTGAACTGTTGTATCTGCAAAAAATAGCTACTTCGATGGGTCAAACATTTAGAAGAAACTTGGTTAAACAAAATTATTTCATGATATATCCCAGTTGTTCATTTGTACTGTGACAAAATGTTATTACCTGGAAAATATATATTTATACTTTTGATAACCTTTTTATTATTTATTTTAAAAACCTTCGGTGTTTCCAGATGTCTTTCTGTTTTCATCTATACATTTGTATACTTAGCAGATGGCACAGGAATGAATATTTAGATATGGTCACAGTGCATTTATTGCAGCATGACTGAGCTTGTCAAATGTATAATATGTTTACCTAATATTGAATGTTTCTCTTTATACCTTTGTTTGATCACTAGTGAGGTGATTGTATCCGTATTAGTGCACTTGCGACAGAGACAATTGAGTACTCTCCATGATACTTTTTTTTATTTGCACTAACATATAATTTTCAGGACAAGCTTTCAGTGTATGTCCCCTTCTTCAAGGTCCCAGCAGTACTGATTCACAAAAGTTTTAGCAGAATGTTAAAAAATCCAATCCCTGAGGAAAGGAAAGAAAATTGCTAGGACCTTGAAATAGAGGACATACCCCGAAAGCTTGTCTTAAAAAATTGTATGTTAGTGCAAATAAAAAAGTATCATGGACAGTACTCAATTGTCTTTGATCACTATAAATGTAATATGTAACCACTTCCAGCCCAGGACGTCTAATGACATCTTTGACTTTGAGTGGGGATATCTGAATGATGCCTGCAGCTCCAGGCATCATCATTTAGATATCATCTTCTACAGCCGACGATTCTGTGCACCATAAGAACAAT
Organism: Lithobates clamitans; assembly: GCA_037952925.1. NCBI lineage: Eukaryota > Metazoa > Chordata > Amphibia > Anura > Ranidae > Lithobates > Lithobates clamitans. The sequence goes on along the minus strand of JBBGZY010002793.1, from coordinate 770,908 downwards.
CATAGCGGTAGTTCAGCCGCCTGGTCATCCTTACAGGTGGCAAGAGGGGACATCCCCCCTCCCACTGCCCTCTGGTGCTTCTCCGGGCTCGCCTGTGCGATCGGCGAGCCGGAGAAAGAATCCGCCGCCGGACATGGATCATAGAGATTTACAGTCATCTCCTGAACCTTCGATGGCCCGGGCACAAGGTTATGACATCCAGCCGGCGAAAGTAAACCAAACCAGAAAGAAAGAGATTGTTCATTTTTTTTTATCTCAATCTTTCCAGCCTGCAGGGGAGATCTGGGGTCTTATAGACCCCAGATCTCTCCATAAAAAGGACCTGTCACGCACCATTCCTATTACAAGGGATGCTTACATTCATTCTAATAGGAATAAAAGTGATCAAAGAAAAAAAAATGTAAAGAGAAAGTGTAAAAATAAAAAATTGAAAGTAAAATAAACAATAATTTTTTTTTTTTTAAAGTGCCCCCATCCCATGTGCTCGGGCACAGAAGCGAACGCACACGTAATTAGCGCCCGCATATGTAAACGGTGTTCAAATCACACATGTGAGGTATCGCTGTGTATGTTAGAGCGAGAGCAACAATTCTAGCACTAGACCTCTGTAACTCTAAACTGGTAACCTGTAATAAATTTTAAAGCATCGCCTATGGAGATTTTTAAGTACCAAAGCGTGACATGTGAGGTATCTATTTACTCAGCGTACCATCATCTTTCACATTATACAAAAAATTGGGCTAACTTTATGTTATTTTTTAATTCATGAAACTGTTTCGCAAATACTGTGTGAAATAAAAAGTTGCAACGACCGCCATTTTATTCCCTAGAGCAGTGATGGTGAACCTTGCCACCCCAGATGTTTTGGAACTACATTTCCCATGATGCTGAACTACACTGCAGAGTGCAAGAGCATTAAAGGAAATGTAGTTCCAAAACATCTGGGGTGCCAAGGTTCGCCATCACTGCCCTAGGGTCTCTGCTAAAAAACATATATAATGTTTGGGGGTTCTGTGTAATTTTCTAGCAAAAAAAATTATGATTTTTACATGTAGGAGAGAAGTGTCAGAATAGGCCCGGTATGGAAGTGGTTAATTAAAAATTATTATTAGTCATGTTTTTTGTTGCATTGTTTAGGCTCAGAAGTGTAAAGTGTCTGCATTTGAGTTTATTTAGAATGGCTAAAAGATTAATTCATAGTATGAAAATTTAACTCACAACATAGCAAAGCACTACCATAATGGTATAAGCAATTTTAAATGCATCTTTAAAGTGTACCTATGCTGGGAAAAAATATTAAAGTGGTTCTAAACCCTTAAAAAAAAACCTGCAAGACAAAGGCATAATGAGCTAGTATGCATAGCATACTAGCTCATTATTAATTACTTACCTTAGATCAAAGCCCCCGCATCGGTCCTCGTTCACTGCTCCGGAGGCCGACATCTCTCCCGGGGGGTTGCTTGCTTAAGTGCGCATGTGCCAATGATGTCGGCACATGCAAATATAGGGATATCTCCTAAACCGTGCAGGTTTAGGAGATATCCAGTGTAGCGACAGGTAAGCCTAATTATAGGCTTGCCTGTAGTATAAAGTGGTTGTAAAGGGTTTACAACCACTTTAAATTAGACTGAGCTCTAGAGAGCATGCACTATAAGGTACCAGAATGTGCCTGTCTTGTTAGAATAAGCCTTCTCACACTGGGGTTGATTTACTAAAACTGGAGAGTGCAAAATTTGGTGCAGCTGTGCATTGTAGCCAATCAGCTTCTAGCTTCAGCTTGTTCAATTAAAGAAGAACTCCATCTTTTTACAGACTTTACCAAGCTGTCCTAAACTAACTATGTTCCTCACTAACCTGTGAGGCTGTTGGATGCGCGGTATAAACTGTATTTACCTGCAGTTATATACAGCATACCACACTGTGTTCTGGGTGCGAGCCGAGACTTCCTGTTATGACATCATTAGCCCGCCTCTCTAACTCAGTCAATCAGAGGAAGCTTTGTGTGGTGTGTTCAGGATATGACAGGAAGTCTCGGCTCGCACCCAGAACACAGTGCGGTATGCTGTATGTAGCCGCAGCTACATACAGTTTTTACTGCACATCCAGCGGCCTTACAGATTAGTGAAGAACATAGTTTGAGCCAAGCTTTGTAAAGTCTGTGGAAACATGGAGTTCTTCTTTAAGCTTTGACAAAAGCTGATTAGGTTCTATGCAGAGCTGCACCAGATTTTGCACTCTGTAGTTTTAGTAAATCAACCCCAATGCGACTAGGTCAAAATGTCCCATACATATACCAACTTTCTAAAAGTTGCTATTTGAATAAACGTATGCATGCCAGCCACTTGACAATGACTGAGTTGGCATTAGACTGCCCAGGTACCAACTGCTGTCACATTGGAGATGGTGGGGTGTGGTTACTCTCCCTATACCTCAAGGGCCAGAGTATTTTGTGAATCTTATTTTTACATACGGGTTGATTTACTAAAGGCAAATAGACTTTGCACTTTGCAAAGTGCAGTTTCACTCTGCAAGTGCAGTTGCTCCAGAGCTTAGTAAATGTGGTAAAGGTTCACTTTACAAAGAATACCCAATCACATGCAAAGAAAATGAAAAACAGCATTTTTGCTTGCACATGATTGGATGATGGAAATCAGAAAAGCTTCTGCTTTTTTACTAAGCTCTGAAGCAACTGCACTTTGTAGAGTGCACGGTCTCTTTGCCTTTAGTAAATCAACCCCATAGTTTATAAGGTTGAAGAAAAAAAGACACAGGTCCATCCAGTTTAACCCATGTATGTGATTTTTATTCTCTAACAATTCCCATAGCCTTCTGCTTCCCGAGGAAGATATCTAAATGTTTGTTGAAGCTGTCAACACTCTCAGCTAGTAACATTTTGATAAGTTTGTAAATAGGAACTGGACTCTGGAAGCTGTGCAAAAAGATATGGTCAGAGGGCAAATGACAAGACACCAGCATTGCATGTGGATTCCTGTAGCTGACCTTTTCCCCATTATGGACTTACCATACCGCACTGTGTCTCTGTGTGGAGCTGGCCTTCTGGGTAGAGGCAAAGACATGTCAAGCCTCCAGCAAGTAAAACAGTGAGTGGCGCAGTATTGAGATTACCAGCTCTCACTCCACATCTCCTGAGACAGTCAGAAACAGAGGTGCTTTAGATCTCACACAACAGATATACAGCAATGATGCTGTAGGTAGAGAAGTGCCTAGGCACACTCACATACCAGGAAGTGCACTGATATGTTTCAGAAGAAATTCAAGGCAAAAGGTAGCTTTTTTACAGGGGACTGCTTAGGCACAAATAACATTTCTAAATCTTAATTTTTTTCGGTTCAGGTCAACTTTAAAGACTGTCACCTATGATGCAAACAATTTAGCACCTATTTTTTCAGCAAATACCCATTTACTTTAAATCAGGTTTTATCTACTTTGAAAAATACAAATAGATAATTCAGTGTGTTTCATACGCTAAAATATTTTAAAATAACTAAATGCTGTATGGTTCATGATCTGAAGGATCTTCAATGTTGTTTCAACTTATTTAAAAAGGCAAAGTGTCCAGAAATAATTTGTCAATTACAGGAGGTGGTGGTACCAAATCTTCCAGCTTCAAGTAGAATATACGTTGAAGTCCCAATGTACAAAGAGCACGCAGATCCGTTAGAACACTTAATGCTGTTGCAGTATCTAGTTGTTGTCCTTTGTTTTGTATATTTAAAGCTATGTGATCTTTTAAACAACAAATGATTTTGTTGTGTAGTTCATTCACCTTCTTTGGTTCTTTCAGGCCATGTCGTTCTACGAAAAAAAATGGTATTAATTACATATTTATTTACATTATTTTTAATAAGTATACCATGAAAATTGAGAAAAGCTATTTACAAACTACACAAACTGTGCATAACAAGCTATTTTTCTTTTGTTTTGATTGCCTGTGCAGTTCTAGACATCCATATGACTGCATTTATACTAAATATTAAACTTAGGGGTGTACTCACTTTTGTTGCCAGTGGTTTAGACATAAATGACTGTGTGTTGGATTAATTTCAGGGGCAGAAAATTTACATTGTTATACAAGCTGTACACTCACTACTTTACATTGTAGCAAAGTGTCATTTCTTCAGTGTTGTCACATGAAAAGATATAATAACATTTACATACAGTATATAGCATTTTTATACATATGAATGAGAATGATCTACTTCTTTTTCAAACATGCTGTCTCTCAATAAAACTTCAGATGGAGCCAAATCTGTCTTACAGTGCCTTGCAAAAGTATTCACCCCCTTGGCATTTGACCTATTTTGTTACATTATAGCCTTTAGTTCAATGTTTTGAACCCCATAGTGGGTCAAAGGCGGAAGCCATGTAGAGCAGGAGTCAACAATTATTGCCATAAAACTAAAGGGAGAAAACCTCCAGCTAAAGTAGGGACATGTAGGCATAATTGGGGATGCTATGAAAAGTTCCACAGTGTTCTATGGGTAAAAAAGGTCAAAAGCGTTTATGATAGGCATAGATCAAATCATCCTAACCCTCCTCCCTCCCAATTACACATTTGTATTTTTTTTTTCTTGGGTAGCAGCTACCTTTATCAGTTGGTATCAGTAGGTACTTGCTCCAACTTCCTCCAACCTTACTAGGCATGGCTGACATCAGTGCTGGGACAAGGTAATTTAGCGCCCAGGGCAAAGACACCAAACTGCGCCCCCCCCCCTCCCCTTCCAAAAAAAAAATTTAAAAATTGAGCACTAATCGGCATACTTAGCCCCGAACACAAATAATACCCCCTATCATCCTTACTAGCATAAATTCTCCCCCCCAATCCCCTTTTCTAACAGCCCCAATATTTCCTTTCCTAGCACAAATCTCCCCCCCATCACTTCTTCTAGCACAACCCCCCCCCAAAATCACCCTCCTAGCACAAATCCCCCCCCCCATCTCCACGGCACAAATCCTCTCTCCTGGCACAAATTCTCTTTCCCCCACAGAACAAATCCTCCCTCCCAGCACAAATCTTACCCCTTTCACCCCCCAAAATCCCCCTCCCAGCACAAATCTTACCCCTGTCACCCCCCAAAATCCCCCTCCCAGCACAAATCTTACCCCTTTCACCCCCCAAAATCCCCCTCCCAGCACAAATCTTACCCCTGTCGCCCCCGAAAATCCCCCTCCCAGCACAAATCTTACCCCTGTCACCCCCCAAAATCCCCCTCCCAGCACAAATCTTACCCCCAAATTTCCCCTCTAAAACAAATACCCCCAATTATCCCTAGCATAAATTCTCCCCCCCCCCAATCCCCATTTCTAACAGCCCGAATATTTCCTATCCTAGCACAAACCCCCCCCCCCCCATCACCTCTTCTAGCACAACCCCCTCCCCCCAAATACCCCTACTAGAAAAAAAATCTTATCCTGGCACCCCTCAAATTCCCCATCCCAGCAGAACCCCCCCAGAACTCCCTTCCTAACACAACAGCACAAATACACCCCCCTCCCCCATATCATTCCCACCTAGAAGTAATCATTTTCTCCCTAAAAATACTCTCATTCCTCCCCTTGTGTTCTCAGTGCAGCTCTCCCTTCCCTCAGCTTGGCAGCAGCTTTCCTCACACACAGACCTCAGATACAGAGCAGCACAGTGCTCTGTGATGCCCACCTTCCGACGTTCCTCCTCATGTTGTCCTGTCAGAGCTGAGGAAGAGCTGGTTTCTAAACTTGCCTGTGCGGCAGCTAGCGGGAGGGATATCGCTGCTGAAGGGGACCGGGATCGCGGCTCAGAGATGCCCGCCTCCCACCCACACTGCTTTCAAACTTACAGCAAGAGACAGGCTCCTTGGCTCCTATAGGTTGCAGCGCGGCAACAGCTCTCCGCGCTCCTCTGAGTCCTCCCACCCCACCTCCGGCCCTGAGTGACCTCACGCCGCCAGCCGGGACTACGAGGCTACTTCGTAGGGGGAGTGAACAGTGAAGCTGACAGGGAAAGGAGGTGAAGCCAGGGCTTGTTGTGCCAGATGCAGGAGTGCACTCGGCACACTTACAGACAATTTTTCAGGTACAATGGCACTGGCTAGTGTATAATGACAGGTGTGAAGCACATTGCCAGCTCTTCACCTGCGCCCCCCCTCCTATAGAAAATCGTACCGCCCAGGGCATCTGCCCCTTGCGCCCCTGCCTTGTACCGGCCCTGGCTGACGTTAGCCCTTATTCCACCCCTAACCTCCTGGGATACATGTCACACATCCAAGGAGGTTTCATGACACCTTCCCCTAGTTAGTAGATCTTGCACATTTGCAGTATCAGTATGGGACTAGCTGTAAGTAATCAGAAAGTCACAGCTTGCTCCTGAATTCAGGATGGTGGTGTGGGAACATAAATATAGGTAAAGACTCTGGGTTCTAGGATGACAGTGCTGGACTTCTTAAGTTGGTAAATATGTGTACAAGTAAATGTGAGAGATGACATCACTGAGGGAGCTAGAGAGGAGGTGGAATCCTTATAGGTAGAGCTCCAAAGGGATGAAGCTAAGGGGAAAATAATACTGGCAGTATGCTATAGGCCCCTAACCTGAGGGAGGAAGTGGAGACAGATCTCCTATCACAATTTGGATTAGCAGCAAGGATGGGAAGTGTTATCATAATGGGGGATTTTAATTATCCAGACATAGACTGGGCGGAGGGTACCGCGCATTCATTTAAGGCTCGCCAGTTCCTTAAAGAGGAGGGCCAGTCAAAAAAAAAAAAAAAATTAAAAGTCAGCAGCTACAAATACTGCAGCTGCTGACTTTTAATTGGACACTTACCTGTTCCAGGGCCCAGCGATGCGGGGGATCGAAGCCCCGCTCGTCACCCCCTCTGTTCAGTGGCGCCGGCATTGCAACTGTGGGCGCCGGGCTGTGGCTTCACAGCCTGGCACCCACTGCGCATGCGCGAGCGGCGCCGCACGCCGTGATTGGCCACTCAGTCACCTGGGACCTGTAATGGGTCCCAGATGATTGACAGGAGGGGGGGAGCAGAGCTGAGCCCTTCCTGTACCGAGAAGGAAGTGATGTCACCAGCCCAGGCACTGAAAGAGGCAGACTACGAGGGACCCCCTAGCAACAGGCATTTAGAGGTGAGTAAAAAAAAAAAAATATCAAAATGTTTTTTTGTATTCTCTTTTAGGATTTTTCATGTAGTTTTTTTTTTGGGTGAAATCCCACTTTAATGTCTTGCAGGACAATTTTATGGTTCAGATGGTAGACGCACCAACTAGAAATAAAACATTACTGGATCTACTGATTACCAACAATACACCAACAATTACCAACAATACAGACCTGATCACGGATGTGGAAATACGGGGCAATTTAGGTAACAGCGATCACAGGTCAATTAGTTTCAGTATAAATCACACAAATAGGAAACATAAAGGGAATACAAAGACACTGAATTTCAAAAGAGCCAACTTCCCTAAACTACAAATCTTGCTAAAAGGCATAAATTGGGATAAAATATTAGGAACAAAGAATAAGGAGGAGAGATGGGTTTGCTTTAAGAGCATATTAAATAAGGGCATTAGCCAATGTATCCCATTGGGTAATACATTTAAAAGAGCGAACAAAAGTCCTGGATGGCTTAACTCCAATGTAAAAATGTATATAAAAGCAAAGGAGAAGGCCTTCAAAAAATACAAGGTTGAGGAATCATCCTCAGCATTCAGACTTTATAAAAAATGCAACAAGAAATGTAAGGGTGCAATTAGGACAGCTAAGATAGAACATGAAAGACACATAGCGGAGGAGAGCAAAAAAAATCCCAAGAAATTCTTTAAGTACCGTATTTATCGGCGTATAACATGCACTTTTTTCCCCTTAAAATCAGGGGGAAATCATGGGTGCGTGTTATACGCCGATCCCCACTCTCTGTGTGGCAAAAAAGCCGTGAGCGCCGCGAAAAAACCGAGCGCCGACGGAAAAAAACGAGCGCCACCTAAAAAGGCTGCACTGGGCAAGGCTGCACTGGGCAAGGCTGCACTGAGCAAGACTGCACTGGGCAAGACTGCACTGAGCAAGCCTGCACTGGGCAAGGCTGCATTGGGCAAGGCTGCACTGGGCAAGACTGCACTGGGCAAGGCTGCACTGGGCAAGACTGCACTGGGCAAGGCTGCACTGGGCAAGGCTGCATATGACTAAGGGCAAGGCTGCTTATGACAATGGGCAAGGCTGAAAATGGCACTGGGCAAGCTGCAAATGGACACTGATCATTCTGCAATCATGGACAAGGCTACAGATGAACACTGATGAGGCTGCATTGATGGGCATTTAAATGTAAGTTTTTTTTTTCTTAAACTTCCCTCCTAAAAGTTTTTTTCCTTAAAATGCCCTCCTAAACTTGGGGTGCGTGTTATACGTCGGCGCGTGTTATACGCCGATAAATACGGTATGTAAACAGTAAAAAAGGGAGGACAGACCATATTGGCCCCATAAAGAATGAGGAAGGACATCTGGTTACAAAGGATGGGGAGATGGCAAAGATATTGAATTTATTCTTCTCCTCAGTCTTTACGAGTGAATCGGGGGGCTTCAGTAACCAAAACTGCAGTGTTTATCCTCATGACACAACACAGGAAGCACCTCCATGGTTAACAGAGGACAGAATTAAAATTAGACTTGAGAAACTTAACATTAATAAATCACTGGGACCAGATGGCTTGCATCCGATGGTATTTAGGGAACTCAGTCAAGTGATTGCCAGACCGTTGTTCCTAATTTTTACAGATAGTCTACTGACTGGAATGGTACCAGCTGATGTGAGAAAAGCCAATGTAGCACCAATATTTAAAAAGGGCCCAAAATACATCCCTGGGAATTACAGACCAGTTAGCCTAACATCAATAGTATGTAAACTCTTGGAGGGGATGATAAGGGACTGTATACAAGATTTTAGTAATAAGAACGGTATCATTAGCAGTAATCAGCATGGATTAATGAAGAATCGTTCTTGCCAAACCAATCTATTAACCTTCTATGAGGAGGTGAGTTGCCATCTAGATAAAGGAAGGCCCGTAGACGTGGTGTATCTGGATTTTGCAAAAGCATTTGACACAGTTCCCCATAAACGTTTACTGTACAAAATAAGGTCCGTTGGCATGGACCATAGGGTGAGTACATGGATTGAAAATTGGCTACAAAGGCGAGTTCAGAGGGTGGTGATAAATGGGGAGTACTCAGAATGGTCAGGGGTGGGTAGTGGGGTTCCCCAGGGTTCTGTGCTGGGACCAATCCTATTTAATTTGTTCATAAACGACCTGGAGGATGGGATAAACAGTTCATTCTCTGTATTTGCAGACAATACTAAGCTAAGCAGGGCAATAACTTCTCCGCAGGATGTGGAAACCTTGCAAAAAGATCTGAACAAATTAATGGGGTGGGCAACTACATGGCAAATGAGGTTCAATGTAGAAAAATGTAAAATAATACATTTGGGTGGCAAAAATATGAATGCAATCTATACACTGGGGGGAGAACCTCTGGGGGAATCTAGGATGGAAAAGGACCTGGGGGTCCTAGCAGATGATAGGCTCAGCAATGGCATGCAATGCCAAGCTGCTGCTAACAAAGCAAACAGAATATTGGCATGCATTAAAAAGGGGATCAACTCCAGAGAAAAAAACGATAATTCTCCCACTCTACAAGACTCTGGTCCGGCCGCACCTGGAGTATGCTGTCCAGTTCTGGGCACCAGTCCTCAGGAAGGATGTACTGGAAATGGAGCGAGTACAAAGAAGGGCAACAAAGCTAATAAAGGGTCTGGAGGATCTTAGTTATGAGGAAAGGTTGCGAGCACTGAACTTATTCTCTCTGGAGAAGAGACGCTTGAGAGGGGATATGATTTCAATATACAAATACCGTACTGGTGACCCCACAATAGGGATAAAACTTTTTCGCAGAAGAGAGTTTAACAAGACTCGCGGCCACTCATTAAAATTAGAAGAAAAGAGGTTTAACCTTAAACTACATAGAGGGTCCTTTACTGTAAGAGCGGCAAGGATGTGGAATTCCCTTCCACAGGCGGTGGTCTCAGCGGGGAGCATTGATAGCTTCAAGAAACTATTAGATAAGCACCTGAATGACCGCAACATACAGGGATATATAATGTAATACTGACACATAATCACACACATAGGTTGGACTTGATGGGCTTGTGTCTTTTTTCAACCTCACCTACTATGTAACTATGTAACTATGTTTTTCAAAAGTCAATAGCTACAAACAAGGCTGAAAAGCAACCTTGCTGGACCAAACATAAGTTGAAGGGAAATACACAGGACATATACATGACGCCCTCCTGGCGTCCAGACTTCATAAACTAGACCCTACCCAAAGGCTACTCTGTCTTACTGACGGTATTTTAACATGTAACCCCGCAAAAATTATGTCAGAATTTGCTATTCCAAAAAAACAAAAGAATTGTCACGAACGATCACCCTAATGTATGGACTAATGCAAGGAAGAATAAGTAGTTAATAAAAAAATACAAATAATTCTTTAACTTCAGCTCTGAAGAATTTCGTTTATCGAAAGGAAACATGTCAGCATAGCATGATGCCTTGGCATTAGCTGCATCTCATCAACAAAACACGGACTCATAGTTATATACCAATTTTTTTCACCTTCGTTCTTCCATCTCTACATTTGGATTTCACAGAGACAAGTCTTCCTGACTGAGTGGGGAAAACAAGCTCTCCCTGGTCTCTGTGCCCCTTTGGAGTGAGTGGAGATGCTGTGGGACTTCACTGCTATCGATCAGATCACTGACCAGCTGTCAGTTTCAGAGGCAGAAGATTACAACACAGCTATGGACATTCCTTTCTCCTCTCTCTCCATACAATAGACAAGATACCTATCAGCACATAAATCAACTGAGCCTTCTGACTTTGTATATCAGCAGAAAGCCGTCAGCAAGGACACAGTATATTGGTGTTTTAGGACCTTACATACAACGAATTGCATCACAACCGCCCCTTCTCCCTGTACACATCAATATTGGTCTGGGTAAGCAAAGGGAATTCAATCCCTGACATTTTCTTTTCTGTATGTCCTGTTATATTGCCACGGTTCAGACTTCAGTTTGAGATATTATATATGTGCTGACAGTGCTAATAATTACATGGAGAAATAACTCCTAATTTCATATGGAATATGAACTCCATCTGAAAGTATTCTCTGTATCTGATTACTTTTTTTACTCTGCGGCCCTCAATCACAGTTCTGTGGAAAGTGACATTCATCTATACCATACAGAAACATTCAACTGGAAATCCCATTCAGATCCACGATTAATTAAAGTGCTGATCAAATTGGCCAATGTTTGTGCCCATACACACTACAACTGTTCGTGGATACCTTATCTGTTGTACCAGGAATTAACCACTAATCAGCTGACTTCTGTTTGATTGGGTTGAATGAATGTGTTATTGGTATTGCTATCCGTGTTCTGATAACATTATTAGGTTATATTATTATGTGGTGGAGGTATCTTCTATTTATTAAATTTTGTATATGGTGGAATTATTTATAATAAAGTAATTATTGTTTTTGCTAAAAAACTGTTTTTGTTCCTCCTTGAAGAATCCCTGGTGGGCTGTTTGCCCTCTCTTTTTATACAGAGAATATTTTCTATAAGAATTTGCTATTCGCCTATATTTCTTATATGCCTCTTCCAACTCTTTCTCACCAATGGTAGCTGATACATTGCTTTCCCACTGTTTTCCCAGATGTACGTGGATCCTTTACAGAAACATTGGAAGAGCCCATAAACTTAACCGAGGTTGTGGTTTATGGTTTGTGATTAAAGCAAGTCAAGAAAATTTAGTATCTGTCCTTATCAGTTTCCAGAGGAGGTGCTGTGCCACCCTCATAGGAGAGGGCCAGCAATTCCAATGGTGTTATAGTGCCTGGAAGAGCAGTTTCCAGCAGGGACTATGCTGAGTTGCCCGACAGATAGACTGGGGACCGGCCAACGGTTGAGTCTGAGCCGTCTGGAAGGGTGCTCCTGGTGAGAATGGGTGCTGCATCTGGGTCTGGCTGGAGGGTCAGGTCCCTGGCCTTCTAGGCCTAGATTGGGGTAGCTCTAGCTACGGACAGTTATTCAAGAGAGAGCACTTTCTCCTCCTTTGGGAGGGGGGGGGAGTGGTTAGTATTTCCTGAATGTAATTAGGAAGGAGTGATGGGAGCGACGGTGGAGCCTGATGGTAAAGGGCTCTCACCAAGCTCCCTGAACTTCATGCCTTTCTGCCTGAAGTGGGGGCTGCTGTGGTCTGGGCCATTGGTCAGGGTTGGTCTTGAAAGCCTATGGAGTATGTGCCCCTGGAGTGGCAGTCCAGGGGTGCCAAAAAAATCACTGTGAGTGGCAGTCACTTTGATTTGAGGCACCACGGTCACTGCACCATAGAACACGCTTTTTTAGCACCTGCCTCTTGGGCCGGGCCTTTTGGCTGGGACCAAAGGAATTTTTTATTCCTGGCCAGAGAGCCTGGTCATTGTTTCACACATTGGCCACCTTTTTCACTCTCCTCTTCACTTTTCCCTTCCCCAACTTATTTTATTTATTGGCCTATGTTTGTCACTTTTTGTATTTTTATGTTTGTACACGGTTTGTTGCACTGTGTGAAGAGTAGGACTCCAGGTCCTCGGGCCAGCCCTGAAAGTTTTGGGAAAGGGGTGGACATGGCCTTCTGGCTTAGTTCGCCCTCTCTCATGGGGTCTCCCTTCGGGGAAGCCTCACCTAGTACTTGGGCGGCCTCTGTTTCGACAGGCCCTCCAGAGAATGGGGTCCGTCTGGTTTCGGCCAGATGGACCAATTGTAAAGTACCCTTGTCCCCGTCTGGAGCCTAATGCCCCGGGGGATTCAGGGCAAGGCACTCTTGTGTACCCGTTGCACTTTTTTGTGTTTCACTCATTATGTGTGTGCACATTTTTTTGGCAAATATCATGCAACCACTGAAACCCCCCCCTTTTTTGGGTCTCTTTGGAGGCAGCTGACTGTGTCTCCCCTACACATAGATAACTTGCTATGGCTTCTCCCGAAAGACTGAACTAGTATAAGCAACCCTGATCCATTACATTCTCTGAAACTTTGGGATGACCTCAGATACGCTGGGCAACTCCAATCCCCTCATTTACCTTTTTTGAATTTCCTACACAATCCATATTTCCCCCTGGGCTTCAAGAACCCATGCCTCCTTAAACAATGGTCACAATGAAGAATCACTTGTTTACATGCCCTCCTTATGTCAGAAGGTATTATGTTGTTAGAAAACTCTTCAAAGAGAATCTCTTCCTAATTCAGAGATATTTTTCTACCTGCAGATAAAACATTATGTCACTTCTTTGGTCCGATGCACGTCTGACAGGACACCCCTTACATCGTATGAGCGAAAGTTTAAAGGTATGGTCCCCTCACTGTACAACCAATTTGTGAATGGAGTTTCTAGTCCCAACCATGTGTATATGTCCAAATGGTTGTCAGACCTTGACATCCAAATAGAACTTGAGCAGCAGTCCCAGATCTGGGATACCACCAAGTCATTCTCTCAGAATGCTATGGCCCTGGAATTTAACTGCAAACTAATATATCATTGGTATTTGACTCCAACTAGAATCACAAAGTACACCCTAGGACACATGGGAGCCTGCTTTCAAGGGTGCTTAGATTTGAGGACATACCTCCACACATGGTGGACCTGTCCTGACCTAACCTGGTGAAGACTATGGACTTAAGTATATGACAAGTTAGCTCTTTTGTTGGGCACTTCAATTCTACTGCTGCTCACTCAGGCCCTACTACTTAAACCCCCCCCCCCCCAAAAAAAGGATCCTGCTCCTTTAAAGCATGTTATATGACACAGTGCTTGTCCTGTGTCATTTGCCCCCCTGTAACACCTAAAATACCTGGCTGATCCTGCCAGTTTCTCCCCACCCTCTGTAAACTGACAACCGTGTATCATGGCTGCTGAGACCAGACATAAGTTTATGTGCCTCTGTCATCAGCAGCCTGCTATCTGCTCTCCTTTCTGCTCCTGCGTCCTTCTCCCCCTCCCCTCTCTATCTGTGTGCGAGCAGCCCCTCCCCCCTCCTGCTGCACTCATAACACTAACCTGTATACACCATCAGCACTGCCTCCTAGTGCAGTGTCCCCCTCTGTGAATGATTTATAAATATAAATGCTGCAAATACCTAATTTAAGAGCTGAGATTGCGATCACATGACCAGCCAGCTCTTCCTCCTCTCCTCCTCCCCTCCAGACTGACATCAGCAGAAAAAATCTCAGCCCCGCCCACTGCATTTCTCAGAGGAGAAAAGGAGAAAGTTGGCTGGTCATGTGATCGCAATCTCAGCAGTGAAATTAGGTATTTCCAGCATTTATTTTTATAAATCACACACAGGGGAATACTACAATAGGAGGCAGTGCTGATGGTGTATACAGGTTAGATTGGATTAACAACCACTTTAAAACCGGACAGGCTCCTAAAATGCCAACTCAAAGTATCCTTATGGCTACCAAACAATCCAGAGTACATGCTTGGCTGACTCCATTTCATTAACGGGAGTTAAAAATAGGCTTCATGTAGGTACCCCGGGTTTACCCCCAACTGACTTAATTATGGACAGAATACTCCTCTGATACCTCTCTTTTTAATCAGTGTACTCTTCTGGTCTGTACCCAAAAGGACAAAGGAGGCACTTTCCCCTTGGATATAGGTTCTCTTTTTCATAAGTCTGATATCTAAGGCAGTATGTGACACAGACGAGGGGCTCTATATGGTGGGTTGGTAACTTCAAGAGTATTTAAAATTGTTAAATGTTACTCTGGAATGTTATGTACTGATTGGTGGAACTTGTACTATTTTGACTGTACTGTTTGCTTGTATTTGGATGTGACATCTCAATAAAATGTTACCTGATTAAAAGAAAAAAAAAAAAAAAGGCTTTATCAGACCTTTATTAATTAAAAGCTAACAGCGAGACTGATGGACAAAATGTCCAAATTCCACCCGGTTTGGGACCCTGGGTCAAACACTTTATGCCAGCAGATTTCAACTGTAGGCTAGCTGACCTACTATACCTACTTTTGCCTAAGTGATCTGCACGAGACACAGGTTACGCCCCCCTTTTTTTTCTTTTCCATCTCCCCTATCCTTTCCCTCTTGACCTCATCATCTTCTGTCTTTTCCTTCCTTCTCTTTCTGCTTTTTTTTTTAAACTAGATCTTCAGTGTCAATATAAATATTGCACCCGAATAACTAAGAATCAAAATATATGGTTGTCATTTCAAGAGTACCAGTGACCCTGGCTGCCTTTTGAGTAGCGAGAGATTTCTATTGGACTTTATTCACTTCTACCTGAACTGTATTGACACAACATCCTGCTATACCAGTTTCATTTTCCCTGTATTATGCTTCAATAAAAAGTTATTGAACAAAAAAAGTAAATAGCTACAGTACTCGCAGCTGCTGATTATTATGTTTTGGTAGCCGGGAGAAGCTCCCCTTTGAAGAGTAGTAGGAAAATGCTAAAAACTCCACATGCTGGTTGAATATGAGAGAAGAAAACATTTACTTATTATTTGTTATTTACCTAAATAAAAAACCTTGTTTTAGATTTTAGTTTGTCCTTTGTATAATAAATACAATATGCATAAAGCAGTACAAATTGAAGTCTGGTTCAAAATTACAGTAAACCTGTGCTTTTCCCATTCAGGCAAAATTAACAGATTTGCTGCATAGCAAGCCACCTCTACTGCAGGAGCTTACTTTCAATTTGCTTCCACAAGTCTCTGAATAAACACTGTGCTTACAAGGACCCTTCCACTGTCCCCAATTAGGGGTGCTCAAGCCAGGCAATTGGCTCTTCTAGCATTGAGTGCTGCATTATGGGAGAAAAGGGGAGTCACGTGTTTCCTCTTTCCTCAAAGTGCAGGGTTTTTATCAAGACCTGAATTGGTAAATAGAGCAGCTGCTGTTCCCTCTTTGTATCTTCATGCTCTGCAGAGCCACCAACTCCAATTTCCATAAATCTACACCAGCAGCCAGCACTTTCTTTCTACATATTTAGTAAAGCCTGTGGATTATAAAAATCTTCACCTTGCACACAGAAGTCACAAATCTTAGCAAGATGAGTTCAATCTGACAGATATTGGAAGTGTGCACTGTACTGCACATGTGTGGCTGGCAGTGGGTTTAAAAACAGATGTTACATAAAAAAAGAGTTATTTGTAGACTTGCCCAATGCTTAGCCATTTTTGGACGAAAGTGTTTGTCAGATCAATATTCTGCTTTAAAAGAAAAAGGTTGTGGCACCAAGTAGTAAAAGCATACCTGAACTCAAATTAAAGATTCATAAAAGTATTGTTTTAAGAGACAACAGGCACCTTCAGGCATATAGTCATAGTTTCTTTTAGGTGTTCTGGTAGCCTCTATACCTGAGGCACTCGAGTATGCTAATATTTCCAGCTCTCGAGGTTGAGATATTCCTCCACCCCTTCCCAAAACTCAATAGTGGCCTCACCTAGTAAGGCCACCTTTTATGGTGATGGGCCTAGTCAGTCCTTTTTGACATAAAAGCAAAGGTCCCTTTTACTGCATGCAATTTTATAGGTTTCTACCTGAAAAATGAAGTAATAAGTGCAAATATGCATAGTTTTAAAAAATATGGTAAAGAGAGATAACGAAACCTTTTTTATCTTTCTAGAGTATTTTTTCAAAATTCCAGATAACAAATTTCTACAACATTGTGTAGCTGTTTTGTGCCAAAGATGAAACATGAAACGATCTGGAATTTTCTCTGCTTCTCAGCTTGTCATGAGTCCTCAATTACTATGGCAACCATTATTTATTCAGTGAATTCACGTAAAGATCAATATAGCCTGCCAGACATGTCAGCACTGCCACTGAAATCCCGCAAGGTATTAACTCACCCTTCAGTGAGAGCACAACTATTTGGTCATCTATACAAAATTAATGTTTAATTTAACTGTAGCAGAAACAGTATTGTATTAAATGTAATTTTACTACCCTACTTACTAATGTGATGTACAATCAAATTGGTCTGCATGGCTGTCATCCCAGAAGGAAGCCTCTTCTATAGATGATGCACAAGAAAGCCAGAAAACAGTTTGCTGAAGACAAGCAGACTAAGGACATGGATTACTGGAACCATGTCCTGTGGTCTGATGAGACCAAAATAAACGTATTTGGTTCAGATGGTGTCAAGCGTGTGTAGCGGCAACCAGGTGAGGAGTACAAAGACAAGTGTGTCTTGCCTACAGTCAAGCATGGTGGTGGGAGTGTCATGGTCTGGGGCTGCATGAGTGCTGCCGGCACTGAGGAGCTACAGTTCATTGAGGAAACATGAATGCCAACATGTACTGTGACATACTGAAGCAGAGCATGATCCCCTCCCTTCGGAGACTGGGACGCAGGGCAGTATTCCAATATGACATGATTAAAACGACCCCAAACACACCTCCAAGATGACCAATGCCTTGCTAAAGAAGCTGGTAAAGGTGATGGACTTGCCAAGCATGTCTCCAGACCTAAACCCTATTGAGCATCTGTGGTGTATCCTCAAACAGAAAGTGGAGGAACGCAAGGTCTCTAACATCCACCAGCTCCATGATGTCATCATGGAGGAGTGGAAAAGGACTCCAGTGGCAACCTGTGAAGCTCTGGTGAACTCCATGCCCAAGAGTGTTAAGGCAGTGCTGGAAAATAATGGTGGCCACACAAAATATTGACACTTTGGGCCCAATTTGGACATTTTCACTTAGGGGTGTACCCCCTTTTGTTGCCAATGATTTAGACATTAATGACTGTGTATTGAGTTATTTTGATGGGACAGCAAATTTACACTGTTATACAAGCTGTAAAAAAGCGTAATTTCTTCAGTGTTGTCACATGAAAAGATATAATAAAATATTTACAAAAATGTGAGGGGTGTACTCACTTTTGAATGATACTATATATATATATATATATATATATATATATATATATATATATATATATAATATTTAAATATATAAAATGTGTAAAGTTGGGAAGGTATGCAGTTTGACCCCAAAAACCTAAAATGCGTTATCCTAACCCCCATCTCCACCAAACACACAATGCAAGCCCCTATACTGGATGCAAAGAGGATAGATTCAGTTGATCAAATATCAAAAGGACAAGAGACCTGAAAGACTGTGATCTGAGCAAATTATGGGGTGTATTTACTAAAGGCAAACAGACTGTGCACGTTGGAAGTATAGTTGCTCCAGAGCTTAGTAAATGAAGGGAAACTCTGCTGACTTCCATCATCCAAATATGTGCATGCAAAAATGCTGTTTTTTATTTGTTTTCATTTTCCTTGCATGTGATAGTGCAGTCTTTGCAAAGCAATGTTTCATCGCATTTACTAAGCTCTGGAGTAACTGCACCTGCAAGAGCACAGTCTATTTGACTTTAGCAGCTCCACCCTTAGATTCCCTACCCACAAATAATAACAGCAATCAGAACTAACGATTTGGCCTCAAGAAGATCTTAAGTATCCATGTATATCTTAAAGCTAGTCTTAAGCTAGTCTTTGTAAAATAAGTTAAGAAGTTACTGTGTGCAGAGCAGCAATACTATGAAAAACTGATTTTACTGCTCAACAAACTCAAAAATCAAACTTCCTCAACTTAGCCATAAAGTAAAAAGCTAATGGAACCCATATCCTGTGATCCTGCTTTTTTTAAAGACTGTTTTGTTAACTGTGCTCCCGTGCATGTAAAGAATTACTGAATTAGGGCAGCCATACATGGATCAAAATTCAGCCGAGACTGGACGAATTTCAAACCATGTATGGGCAAGCTGGTTATACAGAAGTCTATCTACTGGGTTTTACTTCCTCTTTTGCTCGCTGCAAAGCCTGCAAATGAAAAGCATAATGGGCTAGTATGCATCGCATACTAGCCCATTGTGTGCCACTTACCTGCAAAAGAATCCAGCGATGTCCCCTGTGTAGACAGCGTCCATCTTCTGGCCCCTCTTCCTTCCGGGCCGCAGACTCCGGCTCTGTGATTCGCCGGAGCCGCGTGATGTCACTCCTGCACATGCGATTAACAGCATAGGCTAGGGAAGAAACGGCACTTAGTTTTGTTTCTTCCCTGTGCATGCGCCGTTGGAATTTTCGGCGGACTACAAGTGAAATATCTCCTAAACGGTGCAAGTTTAGGAGATATTTCCACTACCTATAGGTAAGCATTATTCTAGGCTTACCTATAGGTAGAAGTCCAAAAAGTGGGTTTACAACCACTTAGAGCTAACACAGTAGAACAGAGTCAAACAAATGTTGAGAAATCTTAACAAATATCTAACAAAAAACACTGGGGTTGATTTAATAAAACTGGAGAATGCAAAATCTGGTGCAGCTGTGCATAGAGAGCAATCAGATTCCAGGTTCTTCGGTCAGGCTGGGTTCACACTAGTGCGACAAACGCTCTGACATTGGGAGCTCATGTTGCATGACGTATGAAAATCAATGTTTCCCTATGGGAGCCGTCTTAACTGGTCCGACACAAATTGGCCTGACTTTGAAAATGCAACCTGTACTACTGACTTTGATCCTACTTCAGCCCATTGACTATCATTGAAGTCGGATCAAAGTCGGATCGCCGTCTTGCATGATCCGACTTTGGCATGCGATTTGTGCTCAGATGATCTTGAAGGGGAACTCCGCGCCAAATTTTAAATAAAAAACCGGCATGGGTTCCCCCTCCAGGAGCATACCAGGCCCTTGGGTCTGGTATGGATTTTAAGGCGAACCCCCTACGCCGACGATGTGGGGGTCCCCCCCAGATCCATACCAGACCTTTATCCGAGCACGCAGCCCGGCCGGTCAGGAAAAGGGATGGGGACGAGCGAGTGCCCCCCTCCTGAGCCGTACCAGGCCACATGCCCTCAACATGGGGGGTGGGTGCTTTGGGGCAGGGGGGCGCCCTGCGGCTCCCCCAAACCCCAAAGCACCTTGTCCCCATGTTGATGAGGACAAGGGCCTCTTCCCGACAACCCTGGCTGTTGGTTGTCGGGGTCTGCGGGCAGGGGGCTTATTGGAATCTGGGAGCCCCCTTTAATAAGGGGGCCCCCAGATCCCGGCCCCCCACCCTATGTGAATGGGGAAAAAAGTGTCAATAAAAAAAACACACTAGACAGGTTTTTAAAGTAATTTATTAGGCAGCTCCAGGGGTCTTCTTCCAACTTGGGGGGTCTCTTCCGACTTCTCCGCGCTCTCTGGCCTCTTCTCCGCGCTCTCCAGTTCTTCTCCCGCTCTCCGGGGACCTTCTGCCGGGCTCCTCCACTATCTTCTGCTCTTTTGCCGCCTCTTTTGCTAGCGTTGGCCTGGTCTTCACCGTCGTCTTCCTCCCTCTTCTCTTCTTCCGTTATTGACACAACGCTCTCTCCCACTGTAATGCCGTGTGCGCTGTGCGCAACGACTTATATAGGCATGGGGCGTGGTCACCGGGTGATGTCATCTGGTGACCCCCCCCTTATAATGTCACTGTCCCATCATGCACCGGGCGGTGATGTCATAAGGGGCGGGGTCACCGGATGACATCACCATGCCCCATGCCTATATAAGTCGTTGCGCACCGCGCAGACGGCATTACAGCGGGGGAGAGCGTCATGTCAACATCGGAAGAAGAGGGAAGAAGACGACGGTGAAGACTGGGCCAATGCTTCCAAAAAAGCTGGCAAAAGAGCAGAAGATAGCGGAGGAGCCCGGCAGAAGGCACCGGAGAGCGCGGAGAAGAGGCCGGAGAGCGGGAAAAGAGGCCGGAGAGTGCGGAGAAGTCAGAAGAGACCCCCCCAAGTCGGAAGAAGACCCCCGGAGCTGCCTAATAAATTACTTTAAAAACCTGTCTAGTGTGTTTTTATTATTGACACTTTTTTTCCCCAGGTGAATGGGTAGGGGTATGATGTACCCCATACTCATTCACATAGGGTGGGGGGCCGGGATCGGGGGCCCCCTTATTAAAGGGGGCTCCCGGATTCCGATAAGACCCCCGCCTGCAGACCCCGACAACCAACGGCCAGGGTTGTCTGGAAGAGGCCCTTGTCCTCATCAACATGGAGACAAGGTGCTTTGGGGTGGGGGGCCGCAGGGCACCCCCCTGCCCCAAAGCACCCACCCCACATGTTGAGGGCATGCGGCCTGGCTGGCCAGGCTGCGTGCTCGGATAAGGGTCTGGTATGGATTTGGGGGTGACCCCCACACCGTTTTTTCGGCGTAGGGGGTTTCCTTTAAAATCCATACCAGACCCAAGGGCCTGGTATGCTCCTGGAGGGAGAACCCATGCCTTTTTTTAATTTAAAATTTGGCACGGAGTTCCCCTTCAAGATCATCTGTGCACAAGTCGCATGCCAAAGTCGGATCATGCAAGACGGCGATCCGACTATGATCTGAGTTCAGTGATAGTCAATGGGCTGAAGTAGGATCGAAATCGGACCAAAGTAGTACAGGGAGCATTTTCAAAGTCGGACCGACTTGTGTCGGACCAGTTAGGACGGCTCCCATAAGGAAACATTGATTTTCACACGTCATGCGACATGAGCTTCCAATGTCGGAGCGTTTGTTGCACTAGTGTGAACCCGGCCCGAAAGTCGTACTACTGTAGTATAGTGTGAACCCAGCCTTAGCACCTTGTCCCCATGTTGATGAGGACAAGGGCCTCTTCCCGACAACCTTGGCCGTTGGTTATCAGAATCTGGGAGCCCCCTTTAATAAGGGGGCCCCAGATCCTGGCCCCCCGCCCTATGTGAATGAGTATGGGGTACATCGAACCCCTACCCATTCACCTGGGGGAAAAAGTGTCAATAAAATAAAAACACACTAGACCGTTTTTTAAAGTAATTTATTAGGCAGCTCTGGGGGTCTCTTCCGACTTGGGGGGTCTCTTTCGACTTCTCCCCTCTCGCCCGCCTCTTCTTCGCGCTCTCCAGCCTCTTCTTCTGGACTCCGGTTCTTCTCCCGCTCTCCGGTGTCTTCTGCCGGGCCCCTCCGCTATCTTCTGCTCTTTTGCCCACTCTTTTGCTAGCGTTGGCCTAGTCTTCTCCGTCGTCTTCTTCCGACGGCGAGACGGCGATCTGACTTTGATCCGACTTCAATGATATTCAATGGGCTGAAGTAGGATCAAAGTCGGACCAAAGTAGTGCAGGGAGCATTTTCAAAGTCGGACCAGTTAAGACAGCTCCCATAAGGAAACATTGATTTTCACACGTCATGCAACATGAGCTCCCAGTGTTGGAGCGTTTGTCGCACCAGTGTAAACCCGGCCTTACTGTTCCTGTAATCACCATGTCAGATGTCACAAGTCGGATGGTTAGGACAAAGATCCTACCTTGATCCGACTTCAATGATATTCAATGAGCTGAAGTAGGATCAAAGTCAGACCAAAGAAGTGCAGAGAGCATTTTCAAAATCGGACCGACTTGTGTCAGACCAGTTAAGTCAGCTCTCATAGGGAAACATTGATTTTCACAAGTCATGCGACATGAGCTCCTTGATGTACACGTGTGAACCCAGGCTCAGCCTAGGTTCACGCTGCTACGGGTTATAAATCATGCAAGCTCAGCTGAACTCGCACGATTTCTAACCAGCAATGCAGTCCGACTTGGGAGGCGATGTGCGGGTTCATACACAGATGTCTATTCCAATTGCCCCCGAAGTTGCAAAAAGTAGTACATGAACTACGTTTAGGAATTGGTGCGGTGCCGCAAAGTTGGCGCCGCACCAATTTGGACGGTGCTATTGCCGGCAATAGCCGCAGATTTGGCATGCGATTTGAAATGTCAAATTGGCTCAATGTGAACGTGGGCTTAAAGTTTGCATAATGTTAAAATAGGTGGCCCAGATTCACATACCGTATATACTCGAGTATAAGTCGTTCCGAGTATAAGTTGAGGCCCTAATTTACCACAAAAAAATTGGAAAAACGTATTGACCCGAGTATAAGACGAGGGTGAGAAATGCACAGCTACTGTGAGTGGAAAAGAGGGTCAACAATACCCATTTGCAGCCTCAATGTGCCCATTTGTAGCCATAGGTCCCCCAAACTTCAAACTCGGTAGTTAAAGGTTCCTAGATGCCCCCTAGCTGCAGCCAAAATTTGGGGTCTCTGAACCCAAATGGTCCCGAAATGACATTGCTGCAGATGGACACAGTTGACTGACTTTGGGGACCCGTATCTCGATATGTTGTGGTACCAGTTCCACTGGGTTTACACACCAAATTTGGGGTTCCTAGCACAAAGTGGCCCTGAGATACGGGGCCCCAAAGTCGGTTTGGAAAATGTCAAGCACTTTTCTGCAGCAGAGAATTACATTTTCCGAACTGATTTTGGGGCCCCGTATCTCGGGGCCACTTAGTGCTAGGAATCCCAGCTTTGGATATGTTATGGTACCAGTTCCACTCGGTTTGCACACCAAATTTGGGGTTCCTAGCACAAAGTGGCCCTGAGATACGGGGCCCCAAAATCAGTTCGGAAAATGATTTTTTTTTGCTGCAGAAAAGTGCTTGACTCGAGTATAAGTCGAGGGGGGCACTTTCAGCACAAAAAAATGTGCTGAAAAACTCGACTTATACTCGAGTATATACGGTACTTAGGATGAAACAAGACACATCCACCAATTCAATGAAAAAAAAAAAAAACTGCCTAGATACAGGTGTAAAATTGTGGAAAAGGTAAGATTAGCCGTTAAAAGTGCAAATACAGTAAGTGCATATATTCCATAGTCATACCCTCCACAATCCTCTATTACACACACTGTCCGCTGTTATACCTTTTGCACTCTTCTTCTGCTCAAATTGCCTGTAATCATACCCTCCACACTCTTTTTCTCCACATGCTGCCCACCATCATACCCTCCTGCACATTCTGCCTGTTTCATGCCTTCCACACTTCTGCCATAAACATACTGCCTGCCATGATACCCTCTGAAAGTTTTCCCTACCTATACAGCCCTCTCTTATGCCCTTTGAACTATTGCTTTACAGCTTGGCCTGTTATATCTGACCAGTAATGATATCTATTATGAATACATTTATCCTTCTGAACAATTTTGTTTTCATGATCACTTATGCTCTAGATTCCTTGATGATAGTTTCCTACGTTAGGAATGAAGTTACAATATTGGACGTATGTTACTAAAGCACACATCCGAAGCACAGCCTGGACGGCTTTCTTAAATCACAATTCCTGGGAGTTTTTTATTTATTACATGTATTGTTATAGCTCAGGCAATTTATGCAACACTTTACATATATTTTCATTCACATCAGTCCCTGCCCTCCTATGCAGACATACACATACTAGGGTCAATTTGGACAGCAGCCAATTATGAACAAAAAAATAAGCAAAAGCAGACGCCGCGCTGGAGATAAGAGATAGAAATTAGCTGTCAACACACAAAAAGTCAAGATACAGACTCCACAAGTATTAGAACATATAAATAGTGCAGCGCTAAAAAGAAAAATAATTTAAACTTGCTTGTAATTTTAGTAAATTCTTAGAGGAAAGTTCCAACACATATGACATGCAGAAGTTGAAAAAGTCCCATCCAAAAGTCCATGTACTAAGTAAACACTGAATCCTCAGCCGTGCTCCGTGTAACAAAACACATGTCAGGTGAAGGAATGGTGATGATCCTTAAATCAAAGAGAATTCTGCTCCACATCCAGTGTAAGATAGTACAGTCTGCTTACCAGCTAGATATGACCACTAGATTATAGGTGGTCCGGCTGAGCATAGGGAAAATAGGTCTCCCCAAAACCTTTAAATGCCCTCTCCAATCCATCCGCTCACACCAAACTTGGAAATAAGAGAAATATTGCTTCCATAGTGCAGTATATCAAACACAAATTTAATGATAAAAATTAATGATTGCACTTACAGGAATCTCCAGATAAAATAAGCATGTAATAAAATCCAATGTATAAACGAAAAGTTGCAGCATCCATACGGGCTTCACTTCCAGGCTTACTCGTGTAACAACCAATCAGAAGGAAAAGTGTGATGACGTCACCATCGTAGGCCCAACCCTACGCATTTCATCAGATAGAACATCGTCTGGGAATAGGCCAGGTTGACACGTCATCACGCATGTCGATTATATAGAGCCGCGGCACCATCTTAACTGCTGGCCGCTCGTTACCCATGTCAGTTTAATGCAATAGGAACGGGAAGGAAAGTATAAAGGACCCACATATAAAACATAAGATACAAAAAATGTCAAGGGGTGTGAATACTTTTTCCAAGGCACTGTATGAGAAAGTATCCTGTTCTCTTTGTATTGCTTCCATGTGAAATGCCTGGTGTTCCTGTCATTCCCTCTGCTTTTCTATTAAAAACCGACCACACGAAGCACACTGTGGTCAGTTCTCTAGCTATGCTGGGAACTCAGTATACTTTTCTTCAATGATCAGACTTGTCCTGACACGCCCCTACTTCACAGCCATTCACTGGGAAGCTCAGTGTGCTGTTGCTTCTCCTCCCCCCAGCTCTTATGCAGCTGAGAACAGAGGGAATGTTATCACTTATGAAAAAGGGAAAAAAGGTTTTTTTATATTTTTTTATATCTATACAAAAATGTTTTGCCTTGCATTTCTATTTTAAACGGAATGGTTTATTTTACAAAGTGATCATTTACAATCACTTTAAAGTGGTTGTAAACCTCAGACGTGAAATATGAACAAAGCATATCCATCTATAATGTGTACCTGTCTCAATTAGGAGCACTAAGTGTCATTTCTGTCTTCCTCCTTCCTCTGCTATCAGCATGAATTACATCTGACAAGTTTTCCTGACACCAAGAGAAAAAAGGTGACATGGGAGGAAGCTCCAGTTGATTGACAGCCTCAACTCTATTCCTGTGAGCTGTGTGAAGGGGGGTGTGTCCCTTCCCTCCAATCAGCTCTGAAAAAAGCTCTACTCAGTGAAGTTAAGAAGAGAGTAACTTCAGCTCTCCGCCCCCTGCTCTTTGGAAGCTCTAACAAGCTGTATAAATGCTGGACTTTGAATGAATGTGGAGAAGAGAAGACTGCAGATAAACAGGTACAACTTATATAGGAGGATTTGTTTAATTTCTGTGTATCACCTGAGGCCAGTCATTTTGCTGGGTATATGGAAGGGTTTACAACCACTTTAAAGTACTTTAAAGTGTACCCAAGTCGATCCATTGATCAACATGGGTACAACTAGCCTGTTGCAATTACTACAGGCCGCTATAGCCACTAGCAGTAGTCTTTGTGTTCTGCTGGCCGGGAAGGCTCCACAATATCACTGCGGGAAGGACTCAAGCAATTTTCTTAACTTTTATCCATGGCAGAAGGAAAAAAATGTAATCATATATGGCTTGCCTAAAAATGAAATGGGCTTTAACTGCTTCCCGCCTGCACCATTGTAAAATAAACATAAAAAGCTCAGTGGTGATTAAAAGAAAGCTCTATTTATGTAAAAAAATATGATAAAAGTTTCATATGGGTACAGTATTGCATGACCGCGTAATTGTCATGGAAAGTGTGACATCGCTGAAAGCAGAAAATTTGCCTGGGCAGGAAGGGGGTAAAAGTGTCCTGTATTGAAGTGGTTAAAGGATAAGTTCAGCTTTGGGAACATGTTACATGTTCCACCCGTTTTTTTGGGTGGATCGTGTACCAGTTTTCCACTGCAAGAGCCGCTGCCCGCTCCGCTGCATAGAGTGACCGCTAGCGGGGGATCTTCTCCCCCCACTTGCTGTCACGATTGAAAAAAAAACTTGTAGTTCTCAATGAATACCCATGGAATTGCACAGAGTGGCCCTGAATCTCCTCTTTTTGGGTCCCTCGCCAGCACTCCTGGCCCCTCCTTTCTGCCCTGTGCCCCCACAGGAAGCCACTTCCCATGAGGGCACTCGTGTGCGCTCGCTCCCGAGGCCCACTGATGTGTCTATTGACACAGACAGCGGGACACAGCCCTGCCCCCCGCTCCCTCATCACTGGGTTTAAATGACAGCACTGGGAACCAATACCTCTGGCTGTCCCAGCAAAGCGAGCCAGACCCGGAAGTGAGGGGAGAGAAGTGCACAGCACAGGATCGCATGGGGTAAGTAAAAGGGGGGGTGAGGGGGAAAGCTGATGCCTAAACATTTTTTACCTTAACGCAAGGAATGCATTAAGGTAAAAAATGTTTAGGCTTTAGAACCACTTTAAGGACACAGTAAAACAAGTATAAGTCCCCTTTTTATCACATCTGCTACATTTTTATCACGGTATGTGTGAATATGATAATTGATCATAATCATGCATGCTATAATGATAAAAAAAACTCTTAAACGTTAAAAAAGAACCAACAAATGTTTTTTGGACCCTTTTTTTTTATTTGTTATGTTTCTGTGTTTTAGACAATGGTAAAAAACAAAGTTGTCCAAATAGCATTTAAAAAAATTGACAGACTGTATGCCTTTTTTAAAAATGTTTCCTATATTTTTAGTGTGTTTTGCTGAAAAAGGTGAAATGAAATGGTATACTTTCTCTTTAACATTTTCAAGGTGCTGTTTTGACACCTTTTTAACAACTATCATCTAAAACACCTGACATATTACACCCAAAAAAAAAGATAATGAAAAAAAAACCTAAAGCATTAAAAAAGATATTCAAGAACCAATCAAAGTTCTTAAAAGCCCTAAAATCATCCTTAAATCATCATAATTGTACCCATCCCTAATGACTCCAATACTTTTTACTGAAATAACCAACATTTTGGCAAAGTGAATTGACCATTTTCACTCATCCTTTGTAGCAACATAAACAACTCTTACAGGTTATTAGAACCGTACTTGTATTTAAAAGAGTTTTAAATTAGGACAAATTAAACAATAATTTAAAATCAAACAAAAAAGAAAAAAAAGAGAGGTTTTGGGCCCAACCAAGGGGCTGTCCTACTAATATAATGACAGAAATAAAATACTTTTTTCACATATTTTTGCTTATGTTGTTTGCTTACCAGAAACAAGACACACTGCAGACAGGCAGGCTATCGTTGAGACATCAAGGTTAAGGCTCTGTAAATGTAATGAAAAGTTTCTAATTGAATCCAGCCATTCACCAAATCCACGAAGGCACTGAAGTCTGTGCAGCACTAGTCCATTACAAAACACAAATTCATCTGCAGTGACATTAGACCTGCATGGGAAAAAATATGTATCAATTTTTATAAAATATATATGTTCTACTGTTAAAATAATCTTGTTCATTAAGATGGCTAATAATAAAAACTAGTAAACTGCCCACATAAATGTAGGACCTGCCCAAAGTGTCAACTGTATTTTTTGTTTAATGTTTACAGTATAGAGTGGCGCTGTCACGGAGGAAAGGGCACCTATATCCACATGTGGTGGGACTGCGACCGAGTTCGCCCTTTTTGGGACAAGGTATTTAATATTTATAATGGCCTATACAATGTTTCCATGGTACCCTCCCCGCATGTGGCACTATTATCCGTTCTTGCAGGACCAATCAGCTCTCACAGAAAAAGCCTTCTTAGATTTTTCTTGTCAGCAGTCCAACATGTCATATCGCAGTTCTGGAAGACTGACACCGTCCCCCCTATCACTAGGTGGACAGACACTCTAAATGACACTATGCTTATGGAGGAGTTCCAGGCAAAACAAAGCGGTACATAGGATAAATACACACAATTATGGTACCGTTGGCTCCACCATTCCACATCGGACCCTTTCCTCAACAGCATTGCCACATGAGGAATGGGCCCCACAAATGTGGAATACGGAAGTGAAAAAGAGATACAAACCCTCAACAAATGAGGCTCTGATAACTCTTATGCCCTGTACACACGATAGGATTTTCCGATGGAAAATGTGTGATAGGACCCTGTTGGAAATTCCGACCGTGTGTAGGCTCCATCACACATTTTCCACAGGGATTTCCGACACACAAAGTTTGAGAGCTTGCTATAAAATTTTCCGACAACAAAATCCGTTGTCGGAAATTCCAATCATGTGTACACAAATCTGACACACAAAGTGCCACGCATGCTCAGAATAAATTAAGAGACGAAAGCTATTGGCTACTGCCCCGTTTATAGTCCCGACGTATGTGTTTTACGACACCGCAACTTTGTGTGACCGACAACTTTGTGTGACCGTGTGTATGCAAGACAAGTTTGAGCCAACATACGTCGGAAAAAATCCTAGAATTTTGTTGTCGGAATGTCCGATCAATGTCCGACCATGTGTACAGGGCATTATAGTATATTGTACTATAGCTGACTGAATGCTTATTAGACATTTACTGCTAAGTACCCCCCCTCCTCTCCCCTCTTACTCATACCACCTGATCCACCCCCCTCTATACCTTGATGTCTTCCCCCGTACTCTCCCCTATCCTACAACTGTTTTTTTGAGTAGGTATTGCAGGCAGTGTCCGGTGATAGATGACACTGCATGGCTGGGTCTTGTATTTTGTATTATGAAAAAATGCTTTAAATTGTTGTAAAATATAGCATTATGTACAGTGGGCGGTATGTGAAAACCGCCTCCCCTCTTCCTCTCCCTTTCCCCCTTCCTTCTTTATTATGTACCCCCCTTTTTTCCTTTTTCTCACTTGTGTTATATTTTCTCTTGAAAAAAATCAGTAAAAAACATATTCAACCTTAATGTTTATAGAGAATAAGGGGCGAATGACACTTTTGCGCTGCAGTAATGTGCACATTAACACATATGTTACTACAATGCATGTTAACGCACGTATGGGACTCCAACGCACTAAGGTAATGCAGTCTCCATGCACAATGGGCAATCTGCTAGGTTATAAGAGGCCGAAGCGCATATCCTTATTCCGTAGCCGCTTCTGCACCTCGGTAAAGGACTTGCGACATTGCTGGATCTCCTGTGAATAATCCAGAAAGAAGAGCAATTTTTTGTCTTCATAACGCAGGTCAGACTTCAAACGACCAGTAGTCAGAATACTATCCCGGTTGCGGTAGTTAAACAAGTATAGGAAGAAGGGACGCGGAGGTGCACCTGGCAGCGGTGGTGATGTAGGAACCCTACGGACCAGTTCGACCACAAACGTGGGAGGTGAGTTACCATGGTTGAGAATGGTGGATAGGAACTGCTCCATGAACTCGGCCAGCTTGTTACCCTCCGCGTGCCCTGGGAGACCAAGGACCCTGATGTTATTTCTCTGGAGTCTGTTCTTTGTGTTGATTGCCCTTTCTTGCAATGCCTTAACCTGCAGACGAAGGTTACATCCAGCCCTCTACATGATTTTTTTCTGGCCTGCAGCAAGTGTCCATGAAAATACCTTGGCTGACAGGCAGTGGATGCACCAGTCTATGTATTGTAATACAGAGTCCAGCACATCCACCACCAGCCAGCCGGAATCATCTTTCAGTGCAAATTTCCTCCCCCTCATTAGCAGGTTATTGAATCATGTGCTTGAAAGCTCTTTGTATTCAGAGAATACTTTACTTTCACAGTGGATTAGCAGTGCATGTCTTACAGGAAACAGGACATACAAGTACATATATTGAGGACAGACAAGCACTTCCTCTGGTTACCTTAACATAGAATACACATTATAACACTGCAGTGCCACCTGCTGGATAGAAAGGTATAATGCAGATATATATATATATATATATAGTTTATAGTCACATTAGAAAGCTGCTTTACATTACATGTTGTTGTTCTTACAATACCCCTTCTCAACAGCATGTGCTTTGTCAAATTATATTCAGCTTCTTCTGGAAACTGCTATGAAGTTCCTTCAATAAAGGCTTGATGAGTGCATCAGCAGTCATCTCCTCTGATGGGCAGTATTGAATGTCAATAACACCTTGCTCTTGATTGTCCCTCAGTAGGTGATACTTGACGTCAATGTGTTTGGTTCTAGGATTGACCCTTTCTGATTGCATACGTTTTATACAACCCTGGTTGTCTTCAAAAATGGGAATTGGTTTTGACATATCTATCCCTAATGTCCACAAAAAGTTGACAAATCCATATCGCTTCTTGACATGCGTGTGATGCTTCAATGTACTCTGCTTCAGGTGAAGATAGAGCGACAGTTGCTAGCTTTTTTGACTATACCAACTTATGATTACTTCCCCATACTGGAAGATGAATCCACTTGTGGGTTTGTGGTCTGTGCAGTCTCCGGCTCAATCAGCATCCACATATCCAACCAGTTTTAGATTTGATGTTGCTGGTAACAGTAACTTCATCTGAATTGTTCCTTTGAGTTACTGCATCACTCTTTTTACTGCATTGCAGGGAGCTGCGACTTTCCTGCATAGTATGCCCACTGCTGTGGCTATGTCTGGTCTTGTCACAGTGGCAACAAATAGCAGCTTACGAATTGCTCTGCGATGCATGTCATTGTTGAGTAGCAAGTTTTCTGCTTCATTGCTCTTTTGATAGCCTGGTTTCATAGGAGTTTTCATTTCCTTTGCATTTTGCATATGGAAATGTTCCAAGATTTCGGAGATTTTCTGAGATTGGTTGAGAAGATAACTTCCATCTTCTTCTCTCTCTATTTGGATTCCCAGATAGTAGCTAATGTTCCCAAGTTCTTTGATTTCAAAATTTTCTTTCAGCTTGTGAACTATCTGATTGTAATCCCCTTTTTGTTCAAAACAGGTTATACTGTCATCAACATAGATAAGGATGTATATCCATCTGTCTTCTTGATTTTTGGAGTAGATACAGGGGTCTGTTTTACTTCTTGAGAATCCCTCTCTGGTAAGTACTTTGTTCACTTTCTCATTCCACATTCTTGCAGATTGCTAGGCTTTGATCCGTGCCACATTTTGAATGGAGTACTTTTAATGGCTCTTGAGGGTAGTCTGTTCTGTAGGTAGGTTGCAGTCATGACTGATTCTACCTAGTATTTGTGAGGTAGGTTGACATTCGATAACATGCACCTGGCAATTTCTATAAGAGTGAGATTTTTCCTTTCTGCTACACTGTTTTGTTTAGGAGTGTATGGTGTGGTTGTCTGGTGTACTATTCCTTGTCTCTTCAGATCTGAGGCCACTTCTTTGCTTATGTATTCTCCTCCATTGTTGGTGCGTATTATTCCTGGTTTCCATTGGAATTTGTTGCTAGACATGACAACAAACTCTTGAAGTTTCAATCTTGTATTTCATTAGATAAGTAGTTGTGTACCTGGAATAATCATCAATGAAAGTCAGTAGATATCAGTTCCCGCCTGACGTGGGAGTTTTCATTGGACCACATACGTCACTGTGTATGAGCTGCAGGGAGGGGGTAGTTTTTCTTTGAGATGCCTGTGGAGGGGGAGCATGTGTGGCTTTTGCTTCAATACAGCATTTGCATTTCATGAGCACTTTGCAAGGCTTTATTGTCAAATCTTCTGATAAACCTCTCTTTATAATGTCCTGTATAGCTTCTGGATATCTGTGCCCCAGCCGCCTGTGTCATAAGTGAATACATTTGCTGTGTATGTCATTAGAGACTATATTGGCTTGCTGGCCTGTGGTGTTGAGCTTGTATAGGTGATCATCCAGTTTTCCTTTTGCGAGGAATCACTTATTATTGTGAATTGTGCATTCAATACCCTGGATCTTAACTGTGACACCGTTGTTTGCAAGAATTTTCACTGATAGAAGGCTGCCTTCTAGTTCTGGAACATACAGCACTTTCTTTACAAGGATACTTTGCTTGCCTCCTTGTGGTGTAATGGAGTTCAGGAAGCCCTGACCTTTATCTTCTGATGTGATGCTTTTCCTGTTTGCTGGAAAAACGTCTTTTGCACTGTAATCAATGTTTGTGAAGAAGGTCTCATCGCTAGTCATGTAGCTTGTCGCACCTGAGTCTATGCACCAGCCGCGTGGCTTGCCGCTCTATGTCCTCTACTCACTTGCCTACTAGGCCAATTCTGACAGTTATATATATATATATATATATATATATATATATATATATATATATATATATACATTGTTTATAGTCACATTAAAAATCTGCTTTACATTACATGTTGTTGTTCTTCCAACAGCCACTACCTCCACTGTGGTTAATTGCTGGGCCTTCCAGCCTGCACCCTGCATTTACAGGAGAACTGGACTTCTTCTGTCCAGATTTCCCCACCTCCCAGCTTCTGCCCTGCTGCTCTAGTACCTGAAAGGTAAGAGGGAACTCTGCTCTGCACATGAATATAAGAAGGGACTCTTATGGGCACTCCTGGATGTAAAACAGTTTTTTTTTTCAGCCTGCAAATATACAATGTGCTGAAAAGATTGGGGACCTCTGGATTGGAGCACCCTCATATATGTACATGGACTTTAATGGCATCCAAGTCTTAGTCCGTAGGGTTCAATATAGAGTTGGCTCACCCTTTGCAGCTATAACAGCTTCAACTCTTCTGGGAAGGCTGGCCATAAGACTTATGAGTGTGTCCATGAGAAAAAGTGACCATTCTTCCAGAAGCGCACTTGTGAGGTCAGGTACTGATGTGGATGAGAAGGCCTAGCTTGCATTCTCCACTCTAATTCATCCCAAAGGTGTTCTATCGATTAAGGTCAGTACTCTGTGCAGGCCAGTCAAGTTCCTCCACCACATACTCACTCATCCATCTCTTTATGGACCTTGCTTTGTGCACTGGTGCGCAGTCATGTTGGAACAGGAAGGGGCTATCCCAAACTGTTTCCGCAAAGTTGGGAGCATAAAATTGTCCAAAATGTCTTGGTATGCTGACGCCCTAAGAGTTCCCTTCACTGGAACTAAGGGGCCTAGCCCAACCCCTGAAAAACAGCCCCACATCATAATCCCCCTCCACCTAATGATTTGGACCAGTGCACAAAGCAAAGTCCATAAAGACCTGGATGAGCGAGTTTAGGGTGGAGGAATTTGACTGGCCTGCACAGAGTCATGACCTCAACCCAATAGAACACCTTTGGGATGAATTCGAGCGGAGACTGTAAGCCAGACCTTCTCGTCCACATCAGTGCCTGACCTCACAAATGCTCTTCTGGAAGAATGATCAAACATTCCTATAGACACACTCCTAAACCTTGTGGACAGCCTTCTCAGAAAAGTTCATGTGTGTGTAAAAGCAGGCGTCCCAATACTTTTGGTAATATAGTGTAAATATTCCCAATTCCCAATTTCATCATTCATTTAGCACACTTGCAGTCCTTCCCAACTTTCATGTACCAATATACTACATATCAATAATGAAATGCATTTGAATGTCACCTGTAAATTATGTTAATAAAAATGTCACCAGTTTTTTATTTTATTCTGTAGAAATATGAAAAATGTAAACAAAGCAGGATTACCTGATTGAAAGCCTTAATAGAAAAAGTTCCAGAAATGCCATTTCTATCAGTAATGTCTGATCATCCAGTGAAAGATCATCAAATCCAGGAATTTTTTCTGCCCATTTTTTAGAGATTTCAATGGAGACAGTAAGAAGATTGTAGAACTGTTGAATACATTCTATATCTGTGCTGGCAGCTGCCTGGTCAGTATCAGCAGAGTACTGTGGATTTGAACAAAGAAAATATATATATATATATTTGTGGAAATAATTCTGAATAAATTTTATTTTATTTTTAGTAATATTTTCTATTAATTTTTATCATGTAAGCAGGAAAATGTCCTGAAAACTAGACTATCACAAAATTTGCAACACTATGCACTGCAACACACTATGGTGTAGGGACATGCATTGTGGCATTGCCTTAGTGAGTTGGGCTGTCATTAAAAATGAACAGTAATGCAATGTAGGTTATCATGCATTGCTGTACATTACCTCGATGAAAAGATCTACTGTAAATTGGATGTTTATACAGAAAGCACATTTACAAAAATGCAGTATATTTACAAAAATGTATAATTATTGTCTGGATAGATATTTTGCTTTAATGACTCTATGAAGTGCCACAAAGTAAAGTATTTTTTTTTTACACTTTTGAATAAAGTAAAGAATGGTAAACAACACTGTCCGGTGTCCCATTGGGGAGTTTTTTTTTTACTTCCTGTACCAGAGACAAAACAGGAAGTTAGTGGAAATCTCTCTGAAGAAGGGAAATCCTCTTTCAGCCATCTGTCATAGGAACAAATGTCCCCATTGGAACATTTTCTCTCACCTCCAGTTTTTGTGACAATTTTACATTTCTCATCACTTGAGCTGAATCTCCCCAGAAACAAAGATAGTATTTAAAACCTTAATAGCGATGATGAATAAAAATCATAACATTTGGAATATATAGTTCAAAAAGTTTTATACAAACAAACAACAAACCAGCGTCACCATCTTCAGGGCTAAAAAAGAATAATAACCAATCCAAAAAATAGCCCTGAAGAAGGGGGCATCATTTGGCCTCCATAACATATTATTTTTTATTAATAAAACTTTTTGGACTCTAGATTCTAAGGTGTGGTACTTTTAATAACCATCTCAGGAAGTGATCAATTACCTTAGTATTTTGCACCTACAAACATGTATGAGTTATAAGCACAAAGCAGACATGCTCTTCGTGGTATAGTGCTGTTACACATGTGAGAATTTGTATAGGTAATTTTCCTAAGCCATTAACTTCTGTATAGTTGGTTATTATACTGCCATCTTGTGGTTATTTTGGTTTTGTACCATCTTTTCCTGTCTTTCCTCTGTGTTCCCACCCATCTTGTGATGTATTTCCTGTTCCTTCCTACACTGTCTTATGGGAATTAAGATGGCCACTTGTCTCAAGGTCACATCCAATCTGCTCGCAATCTGGGAACACATTACCATGTTTTGACCTGCAAATACCATCTTTTCATACATCTGCCACATCTTGTTGTCTGCTCTACCTGCTGCTTTAATAAAGATCGACGCTGATATGAAAAAAGGTCATGAATTGAGGTCTCAGCAAGGTATAAGTCACTATTACAACAGTTTGAGGCAGAATAGGTATATACGGTTAGCGATTGTGACATTTACTTTTTCAAATAAATGGAAGCTAATGTTTTGTGAATCATAAAAAAAACAGCACCAGGCAATCAATGAAATGTGTCCTGTGTTTGGGTGGCTGCAGTTAGATTGAAATGTTTAGTCCTCTTCCCCCTGAAACCCCTGTAACCCTTAGTTTTTTTTAACCCCAAAAAACATGCTGCGGCTACTAAATGTCTTGAAAGCAAAATCACTCAAAAAGAGTGTGGATCCTCTGGTGGGACTTTATATTGGGTTACTGACAACTTGGTATAGATACAAAGGTAGAAAAAAGTATTAAAAATATATTATATTTATTATGGAAAAAATATAAAATAAGTAGCTATGACATATGACAGATATACATATCTAAAAATGGATGCACATTGGCGGATGTTGGATATGAGCATGAGACAATAACCAATTCTATTGAAAAAATTACAACAATAGAGATAACCCAACGTTTCGAGGTATTTGAAGGTAAACCTCTTCTTCAGGGGTAGTAGGTTTGGTCACGATGAATTTTAAGTCACGTATATTCTAGATGGACTCTGCAGGACATCCACAGCATCCAGAGGGAGATCGATCAGCCACAGCTCCACAGAGGACAAGGGTACAGGGAGGGATGAAGGAAGGAAAAGGAAAGGGGACAGTAGGCAGGGGGCCCCCCGAAGATGGATACTTGGTCCCCAAGATGGACAGTGATCCCCAGTAGCCACAACAGCTCCACAAAGGGCACCCCCAATAAAACACGTCCTCCCTCCACAAAAAGGGTAAACCAGAGCCAATTCCAGGGAGCTGGCTGGTCACCTCTCCCGAGTACCCAAGTCCTGACTCACAGTGTATATAACCACAGTATCAGAGACAAACAAGTTGAGGGAGAAAAAACGAGCCTATAGGATCAGTTTGGGAATATATTGAGAGTTGTAATATAACCTCCTTCTAATACATCAATTTTGAAAGATCAAGCTTGTTTTCAGGTCTCCCTGTGGTCTGTGGTATGCTGCAGGCAGGGAGAAGCTGCAGAAAAGCATGTACTGTAGTGCGTTTTTGCAACAATTTGCATTTTTTAATCTGCCCAACAACAAATTGGCCAAAGAAAAGCATACAAAATGCAAAATGCAAATCGCAGCAAAATTGCATGTGCAAAATTGCATGTGCAAAATTGCATGTGCAAAAATGCACACATGATCACATGAATGAGCAAAGAGAGCGCAATGTGTTGTGAGCTGGCTCACTGAAAACCGTCGCATTTCGTCCAATGGGACTTCAACCCCAGCATCTTGGGCTTAAGCTCTCTGTTCCCCACTCACCACTATCACGTGTAAACACAGAAGTCTGGCTTCTGTGTTTACAAGCGAAAGCTTGTCTCCCAACAGCTTCCACAGATCTGATCTTCTGAGCAGATCCCACAGAGTGCAGGAAGGGGACAAGGGAAATGCAGGTGCCAGTGGTGCAGTGTGGCCAAGGGCAGGAGGGGGGCATCATTTTGTAGGCTGACCTACTGTGATCTCCATTTTTCCCTGGTGCCCGTATGCCGACACCCCGGCTGGATGATCTCCATGCAAGTGACATTGGTGGGACCACCTACAGTGTGTGGGGAGTTACTAGAGCCGGCCGGGTGCTTCAGCTTAATACAGAAACAAAAGTAAGACATGTGCAAGATGGCTTTTAAGGAGGGGGGAGAAGACAGAGCAGTGGATGGGGGGGGGGGGTGCGTGTTGAGGTTAGAGCTGAAGAGGGGTGAAAGTGAAAAGTGGATGGGGGATGCAGAGGTAAGCAGCTGTGGAAGAGTGCTGAACTCTGCACTCTTTATGTAACCCCCTGAACGCTGCACTTAATGCACTCCTAGTATGTAATGTATTTACAACCCTCCCACTGTTAGTGAAATTTGGCCACACCCACACCCACCTATACCAAAAGCCCTGGTCATGGCTGATCAATTCCCCTTTTTTCATGCAGTAATCCACGTAACTTGTCCCTGTTTATCAGCTGGACTGAAGGCATGCCTATTCTTTTCTATGCCAATCTCAAACTTACTGGGCGAGTCCACTCAGCTCCTTTAGGGACATTACACTATAAGGTCCTTTGGTGGTAGGAACTGATGCAAATGATCTAAATGCTCTGCAAAGCAACTATTAGGGCTATAAAGAAACACACAACAATTAAACATACTGTAGAGTAGTCAAGATCCCTGGGTGAAGAGTCTTCTACTGCCTGAATCAAAGCCTCCAACATACTGTTTGAAGGAGATGGTAAACTCCTTTGAGATGATTCTTGATGAGAAGGGCTTTTTGGTTTAGATGGAAGTCTTCCTCTTCTTCCTTTCAGACTGTCTGTTCTTACAACTAATTAAATGAATAAGATATACCATGTTCAAATATATTTTCCATAACTAAGGCAAGTACATTCTGGTAGCAACACTATTCCCCTCATATACTTATAGTAGAGTTTTGGATACAAGGAGGCTGATTTACTAATGTTCACTCAATATATCAATTGAAGATGCACGTCAATTATCCAGTCATGCAAAAAGCTCATTTTTATTTATTTATTTTATGTTACACATGATTTAGTGTTCAATGTGAACACAGCTACAATTTATTAGGTGAAGAGTCTCAAAATCCTTTAGTAAATCAACCTCAGTGTGTCATGTATGTGATTGCAAAAGTTCTTCTGAAGTAAGAAGAGAGTGCAGTGTCCCATTAACTGCTCCTAAAGTGTATGTGAAAGCAAAGTTTATGAACTTGCTCATACAGAGAAAGTGCCCATGGTACTTTGGAAGAGATACGCCATAAATAAAACACTTCAGTATAAAAAAATTGTCCAATTTTTACTTATAACATATGAATATTAAAAAACATACATGTTGATGTACAAATCCATAAATTGATTGATTGATCAGTCAAAATAAAGTATCTAAGAAGTGAACGTTGCTTCACAAAACGCGTTTGGATGTATAATCTCTCCTCTGTCTACAATATGGCTAAATAGCATGTTTTTACTTGAATGGTTGATTAATGTATCATTGCTACATTTTACGGATTTATATATCAACATGTATGTTTTTTTAATATTTATATGTTATGAATAAAAATTGTAAGATTTTTTATACTGGGGTGTTTTCTTTATGGCGTATCTCTTCTAAAGTCCCATGGGCATGTTCTCTGCATGAGTCAGTTCATAAAGTTTGGGTACTGAGCTACACCTTACTCATGCATCAAACCAGTTTTTTTATACAGTATCTCACAAAATTGAATACACCCCTCACATTTTTGTAAATATTTTATTATATCTTTTCATGTGACAACACTGCAGAAATGACACTGCTACAATGTGAAGTAGTGAGTGTACATCTTGTATAACAGTGTAAATTTGCTGTCCTCTCAAAATAGCTCAACACACAGCCATTAATGTCTAAACCGCTGGCAACAAAAGTAAGTACACCCCTAAGTCAAAATGTCCAAAGTGGGCCAAAAGTGTCAATATAATGGTGTGGCCACCATTATTTTCCAGCACTGCCTTAACCTTCTTGGGCATGGAGTTCACCCGAGCTTCACAGGTTACCAGTGGAGTCCTCTTCCACTCCTCCATGATGACATCATGGAGCTGGTGGATGTTAGAGACCTTGCGCTCCTCCACCTACCATTTGAGAATGCCCCATAGATGCTCAATAGGGTTTAGATCTGGAGACATGCTTGGACAGTCCATCACCTTTACCCTCAGCTTCTTTAGCAAGGCAGTGATCATCTTAGTGGTAGGTTTGGGGTCATTATCATGTTGGAATACTGCCCTGTGGCCCAGTCTCCGAAGGGAGGGGATCATGCTCTGCTTCAGTATGTCACAGTACATGTTGGCATTCATGGTTCCCTCAGTGAACTGTAGCTCCCCAGTGTCGGCAGCACTCATGCAGCCCTAGACCATGACACTCCCACCACCATGCTTGACTATTGGCAAGACATACTTGTCTTTGTACTCCTCACCTGGTTGCCGCCACACACGCTTGACACCATCTAACCCAAATAAGTTTATCTTGGTCTCATCAGACCACAGGACATGGTTCCAGTAATCCATTTCCTTAGTCTGCTTGTCTTCAGCAAACTGTTTGCGGATTTTTTTGTGCATCATTTAGAACAACAGCCATGCAGACCAATTTGATGCACTGTGTGCGGCGTATGGTCTGAGCACTGACAGGCTGATCACCCACCCCTTCTACCTCTGCAGCAATGCTGGCAGCACTTATATGTCTATTTCCCAAAGACAACCTCTGGATATGACGCTGAGCACGTGCACTCAACTTCTTTGGTCGACCATCGCAAGGCCTGTTCTGAGTGGAACTTGTCCTGTTAAACTGCTGCATGGTCTTGGCCACCGTGCTGCAGCTCAGTTTCAGGGTCTTGGCAATCCTCTTACAGCCTAGGCCATCTTTATGTAGAGCAACAATTATTTTTTTCAGATCTTCAGAGAGTTTTTTGCCATGAGGTGCCATGTTGAACTTCCAGTGACCAGTATGAGAGAGTGAGAGAGCGATAACACCAAATTTAACACACCTTCTCAACATTTACACCTAAGACCTTGTAACACTAACAAGTCACATGACACTGGGGAGGGAAAATGGCTAATTTTGTCCAATTTGGAGATTTTCACTTAGGGGTGTACTCACTTTTACATTAATGGCTGTGTGTTGAGTTTTTTTGAGGGGACGGCAAATTTACACTGTTATAAAAGCTGTACACTCACTACTTTACATTGTAGCAAAGTGTAATTTCTTCAGTGTTGTCACATGAAAAGATATAATAAAATATTTACAAAAATGTGAGAGGTGTACTCACTTTTGTGAGATACTGTATGTAGAAGCAAAGCCTTTTGTTCAGTTTTGGATAGAGTGGGGAAGGTTTAGACCCCAGTGTCAACAAAACAGGAAGTAATTGGAAATCCTAAATGTTAGAATTGGTACATGAGCAAAAGTTGAGGGGAAATCTCCCAATAGGGGCAATTGTTCTGGTAACAACTGTCTAAGATGGGAATTCCCCTCACTTTCCTCTATTTTCCTGTCATATCTCAAAGACAGGTAATCTTCCCAGCAGGGCACAGCCAGCAAAAAAAAAAAGCTACAATCTGATAGGGGCTATACATACACTTCTTTAAATCCATGATCATTAAGCATTTTTGTTTTTCATAAATTTTATTGGGGTCCATTCACATCACCTGTGGTAACTAGATGCTGCATTAAGACAGCGTATTTATTTGGAATAGGCCCCAAGACAGAAAAACTTGCTCCTATACTGTTTTCTTTTCACTGGGGTACACCAAAATACCGTTGTGGTGTGTATGCACTTACCCATCATGTTGCAGTGTAGCACACTGAAAACTTGTGTTACCACAGTGCACTAGGTGTCTACCGTTTTTTTTTTTAAATCTGGGATCAATACATATTTCAAGAGCCTGAATAAGTAATATTGAATAAACAATGCAGTATAATGCATTTTAGTTATTGTACTGAAATGCATGTTTTAGAGAAAAGGAATTAGCCTTATGTAGTTACAACAAATGCAATCAAATAAAAGCAACTAGAATAAACACAGATGTTTTTTAGCTATTTTATTTTTACCAAGTGTTTATCCCTGCAACTCCAATAGAGTACAGCCAGGTACCTGACTCCCTTGCAGAGTACACTGCAATTTAGCAATGAAGTCTGGTCTAGGACACACACCAGCCTGTGTATGGACAGTAAAGGAGCAGCAGCACTCTGTTTATTGTTAAATTAATAGTAGAGTAATAGTAGAGTAAGAGCCGGTTCACATGTGTGCGGTGATTTTATTCAGTTTTGCATGTGTTTTTAGCCACGCTAGCATTGAGCTTTATTATAATGCGTGTTTTGATGAAAGCGCATCAAAGATGCAGCATGCAGGACTTTTATGTGTTTGCATCAAAACATTCATTCAAATAGAGTTCAATAGTAGCGTGGCTAAAAACAAAGCATAAAAATACATCGCATATATGTGAACCAGCCCAAATAGAGCTCATGCTGGACTCTAGTGCTGTCCATCTTGGAAACTAATATCAAGACAAATGTAGAAGCTTAGGCTGGATGTACCTAAAAAGGATTTAAAGCGTTTGTTACCCTAAAACTTAAAGTGGTTGTAAACTCAGAAAAAAACAAACAAAAAAAAAACCTGCAAGACAAAGGCATAATGAGCTAGTATGCATCACATACTAGCTCATTATGAAATACTTACCTTAGAATGAAGCTGTTGCAGCGGTCCCCGCACACCGCTGTGTCCGACGACATGTCTCCTGGGTTATTTCTGGGTTTGCAGGCCCCTGCGCTGTGATTGGCCGGAGCCACGGTGATGGCACAAGCGTGCCGTTTCTTCAGTGCGTCTGTGCCGATGACGTCGGCACATGCGGATACAGTAAACGGCTCCTAAACTGTGCAAGTTTAGGAGATATTCACGGTACCCACAGGTAAGACTTATTATAGGCTTACCTATAGGTAAAAGTGGTGTAACAGGGTTTACAACCATATTAATATTCCTTATATGTTCCTGCTGTACTATGTAATTGTCTGAAAAAATATCCTGTTTCCTAACAAAATCTGACCACACTAAGCAGGAAAGCACAACGTGGCCAGTTCTTTAGCTAGGCTGGGAACTCAGTGTGCTCTCCAATGATCAGACTTGCCCTGACACTCCCCCGCTGCACAGCCACCCACTGGGAAGTGTGCTGCTGCTGCTGCTGCTGCTTCTCCTCCCCCAGCTCTTATGTAGCTCTTATGCAGCTGAGAATAGAAGGACTCACTTATAAAATAGGGAAAAGGGTATTTAAAGTAGGAGTCCAAGGCTGTTTTCAAAATAAATAGCATTTCAAGTTTTTTAGCTAATAAGCTTATAAAAAAAACAAAAACATTTTTTTACCTTCTTTAACCATACCAACACTGAGGCATTTTTGGAATCTGCAGTACTGGCAGCGGTTTCTTCTTCTTTTGTCCACTGGACAAGTTTTGTTTGCCAGACATACATATTTTGCATTTTTCTGCACTGTTCTCTAAAAATATATAGGAGAGAATACTTTTAGTTGGTGGAAAAACAAATGAAGATGAGGGAACAAGGCATGTAATTTATCACTGCATAAACAAAATGCAATTTGCATTATTAGGTGAAATAGATCTTCCTAATGCAATAGCCTGCAGCAAAATTCTATGTATCAGAGCTAATGGTGCCTATTGTAATAATCGAGACGACTTTAAAAAGATTCAGACACATTTAAATGGTACAATACAATTGTACTGTGTATGAAATTGCTACTCAAGTAATTTTACATTTAAGGGTTCTCATTTACAAACATTTTTCTTTTTTAATGTGTGTAAATTAGATTTTTCAATGTCAAAAGTGAGGCTCTATAGGAGGTACAATAAATATATTTTTTATATATCAAATACACACATTATCAAAACCTGAATAGAAGTAAAAAAACAAAGATACGGGGGAAAGGAAGAAATTTTATATATATATAAAGGGTGGATAAAAATCAATGATTTAAAAAAAAAAAATCAAAAAGATCTTAAGAAAAAAATCAAAACGATCTGATCTTT
Organism: Lithobates clamitans; assembly: GCA_037952925.1. NCBI lineage: Eukaryota > Metazoa > Chordata > Amphibia > Anura > Ranidae > Lithobates > Lithobates clamitans. The sequence goes on along the minus strand of JBBGZY010002793.1, from coordinate 727,295 downwards.
TTGATTTAAATCAGATTTTTTTTGATTTAAGCCAGATTTTTTTGATTTTTATCAAATTTATTTTAATAAAATGCTATCTAAAGATAAATTTAAAACTAAGATAGATTAATCATTTAGTTTATTCAGCATGAAATGGAGCTTAGTTATGTAGAATGAGGCTGTATATTCTGCAATATTTACAATTTTGGTAAACCCATTCAATGAATCCAAGCTCTGCAAGCTAAGATAACATGCACTGCATTGATGCATTCACACAATTTCGCAGTAACCATGAGATAAAACAAAGTTCAGGAATATTCATTTATCCCATTGTTTTGCAAATCTGTGTACACTATAAACAGTACGATTGAATCAGTTCTGATATTGGTGTATTACTAACCTGACAGCTTATTATTCTAAATATAAAACATTCATTCTGTTTGCAAATATTAAAGATTCTAACTACCAACAAGAATGAATCCTTACATTTAAAGAGCACCTGTCATTTCAGATCCATCATGGCAGCGCCTGTTAGCGGCATCCACTCACCTGCTGCCGCCACGTCCCCCAGCTTGTTGTGTCACTGCTGCATCCCCAGCCATCCCATTAAAGTGAATGGGACTGTCGGTGAGTCAACAGCGGGTCAGAGGAGGAGCCGCTGTGGGACAGAGATGACGGTTGCTCTGTAAAAATTATGATTTAAATCGAGTTGATTTACATCAAGCCTTTTTACTAGTGATTTAAATCGAGTTGATTTAAATCAAATCAACCCTGTATATATATATAATATAAATATATATATATCTTACCTCTGAGTTACATATGTTAGGAATAATAAATCTATGTGGCCCACATCTAGTAAAATTTTTCATAAACTCCCTTTGCATTTGTAAACCCAGCACTCTGCCTCCATGATCCTGTCTATTTCTAATATCCATTCAAGCAATGTTGGGTGTTTGTCACTTTTGGCTGCATCTAAAAGGAAAGGTAATACACTGTTCTTATATCTTTTAATTGAGATTGCTGTGTTAGTGAATAAGATTTGAAGAGGGTCCTCGCTTACTGGGAAAAGATGATATTCTGTTTATCCATAATAAGATGTCTTCCCAATATTTTTGTATCTTGGGACATTGCCTCCATAGATGCAAACATTTTGTGCAAGCCCCTCGGCCATGCGTGCTAATTTAACCCTAATTCTAGAGATGAATTTATAACCTAATTCTTGCATTTTTGTACTAATAGATGTAGAGTGAGTGAGGGTAAAGATTTTTAACTTGTTACCAAGTGGAACTTCATGCTCCAGTTCTTTCTTCCACTCACTCCAGAAAGGTAGTTCCTCAGGTATATACTGTATAATGTTAAAAGACATTGATACAAGTTGATAAGAGATGTGAGTCTTTAGATTTTCTTACGCACATCTTTTCCCATATGGATACAGAATCTATTGAGCTGGGGGGGTACCTCAAGAGTTTTGAAAAAAATGTTAAAGCTGTGTCTCCAAAAACCTATTCGGGAAAAAACATATTGCGGACGTAGTTCAGCAAGGGTAAGTAAATTGCCACCTGAGGCTACTACACTGCAGCTTATGTCAGTGCCACTGCCCCAGGTACCAAAGAAGGAAATATCCTCTTCTGGAACAAACCTTAGAAATCCTCCCAACGGAGCTAGCTGGGACACTGCAGGAGCCAATTTAACCATTCTGCTTACTCTATCCCAGACCTTCAATGTAGCTGTTGTTAATGGAGATACCCCTTCTAACAAACTCCTATATGCTGCCGGCACCCATGGGGCAAGAGTCAAATGGCAGCCATATAATTTTCTATTTTAACCCAAATCTTATCGCTCTCATAGAGTTTCCAATTTAGGATCCTCACTAATGTCATAGCTTTATAATATGACTGGATATCCGGTAATCCCAACCCTCCCCTGCTTTTTGGGCTCTGTAAAGTAGAGAAAGATATTATAGGATTTTTTAATAACCATATACTATACAGTCTATAAACATCTTACGTACACATCTGAAAAAGCCATTTGGGAGATTAATAGGGACTGTATGGCAAAGATATAAATTTGGGGGAAGAGCATTCATTTTTAGAACATTTATCCTTTCTAGCTATGTGAGAGGGCTCCTTCGTCACCTAAGCAGGACTTTTTGTAGAGTTTTCATCAATTGTTCATTATTTTCTAGGTTCAACATTTTCTGATCTACAGAGAAGAATATACCTAGGTAACGCATAGACTGCTTTACCCACACAAATGGAAAATCTGCTTGCAATTGTTGTTGAGTACTTGTGGGGAGGTTAATAGCAAGGATTTCAGATTTATTATCATTAATTTTAAAGTTCGATAACTTTCCATACTTATTCAATTCAGTCATTAATATAGGGAGAGATATAACAGGATCAGTAATATAAAAAAAGAATATCATCAGCATATGCTGCAAATTTATTTTCAATAGGACCTATCGAATTTCCTTTATATCCGAGTTTTGCCTAACCTTGCGAAGCAGGCATTCTAACATTAAAGCAAAAAATAAAGGTGACAGGGACAACCCTGTCTCATCCCATTTCTTATTGGAAACCTATCTGAGAAAGTTCCATTTACTCGTATCCTGGCTTCTGGTATAACAAAGTTATCCATCCTTCCATACGGAAACCTAACCCCAAGAACCACAATAGTTCTTCCATAAAGGTCCAGTCCACCCTGTCAAAAGCCTTTTCGGCATCTGTAGAAAGGATTAAAGAGGGTTGCGAGGTTAGATGGTGGGTAGCCCATTTGATGGTAATAATGGCCCACATGGTATTATCACATGCCTCCCTACCCGGAATGAATCCCGTTTGATCAGGGTAGACTAGAAAGGCAATAAATAATTTAGAACCGTTATAAATATTTTGTATTTAAATTTACACATTTCTATTCCATATGTAATGACACAAGAAATATAAAGCGTAGCTGTCTTTTTGTACTAAAAACCATCTATGGGTTACAGCACCCTCCACATATCTGCAGTATATCCAGACACAGACCCGCTTCATTCTTCCCAGCTCTCCATTACACCAGAAAGTGTTTACATCCATTTGTCCCCTAGGTGCCCCTGTTGCAGTGTGCTGGCATGACTACAGACTCTACAGAGATGAATGGAACAACCGAGTTGAGAGCCAAGTGGAAAGGCCAATTTAAAGTGGTTGTAAACCCTTTTACACTACTTTTACCTACAGGTAAGCCTATAATAAGGCTTACCTGTAGGTACCGTAAATATCGCCTAAACTTGCACCGTTCATGAGATATTCACTGTATCAGCATGTGCCGACATCATCAGCACATGCGCACTGAAGAAACGGCTCGCTCGTGCCATTTTTTCAGCTGCTGCGCAGGAGTGACGTCATCGCCGCTCCGGCCAATCACAGCTCTAGAGCCCGCGATACGCGGAAATAACTCCGGGAGACATGTGTGCCGGGACCGCTGTGAGGGGCTTCGATCTAAGGTAAGTATTTCATAATGAGCTAGTATGCTATTCATACTAGCTCATTATGCCTTTGTCTTGCAGGTTTTTTTTTCGTGGGTTTACAACCACTTTAAAGTACAGTACAAAGGTACTTTAAAGTGGTTGTTAACCCACTTCCATAACTTTATATAAGCCCCTCTGTGTTCTAATAACAAGTGCTCCTGTCAGTGTTTTATTTAAAAAAAAAAGCCTCCTTTACCTTGTTTCACAGTGGTTCCCCGCGATCACGTCACCGGCGGTGTCTCCTCACTGCCCAGCTAACAGATGCAGTGGGCAGGGCCGAGATTCCACCTGCTGACGTCAGCCAGGACACGAGGAGGAGAGGAGAGAGAGAGCCAACCGTCACGTGATCGCGAGGAACTGCTGTGATATAAGGTAAAGGATGCATTTTTTTAATAAAGCACACAGACAAGAGCACTTGTTATTAGAACACAGAGGGGCTTATATAACATTTTAAAAGTTATGAGAGCAGCAGGAGCGGAGGGGGCTGGCACTGACACAGGGGCAGACAGTCAGGGAGGGGAGGGGGGAGGAGGACAGAGGAGCACATACTAGGACAACTAGTGCTGCGGATGACGGAGGCACGTAAACTGACCACGGTGTCAGGGCTCAGCAGCCATGATACACCATGATCAGTTTACAGGGGGGAGAGTATAGCCATGCAGGATCAGCCAGGTCTTACAGGGGGCCAAATGACACAGCACAAGCACTGTGCTGTATAAAATGCTTTAAAGGGACAGGATCCATTTGTATTATTTTTTGGGGGGGTTAACAAATGCTTTAAGCATCAGAAGATGAAGGATGTGAGAACGAATGTGCTGTACATTATACAATACATTCACAGACATCTGCATCACCGATCTCTGACTGATGAGTTTGCATGGAGTGGTTCCTTATAGAAAACCTGTCCTGGCCTAAAACATTTCTATGGTATCAAGAGTGCTGAAGTGCACTTTGCACCTGATTTTGTCTCAGTGTCCAAGTGAGTCCAAGTCTAAGTCTCCTTTATTTTTAGACCCATGCTGTACTGAGAGCCTTGACTTCTACCCAAGTGGGAACTAATTACTCACCCCCTGATGCTATTGCAGCTGTCAAATGCCACTAGTAGTCAGTTGAGGATCTTTTATTTGACAGCTGAATGAGGCTTTGGCTCCAGGAAGGCAAGGAGCTTAAAGTGGAACTTCAGTCATTTTTTCATCTTTCCATCTATTAAATCCTCTACCCTTGTTGTTTTAACTTTGGATAGTAAAACATTCTTTTTCTGCCAGTAAATACCTTATACAGCCCACTTCCTGTTTCTTGTCTGGAAAAAAGCCTAGGCGGGGGGGAGGGGGGATAAGTCATAAGTGGGCCAATGAGAGCTGCAGTGCTGGAGGTGTGCCTCTGTAGGTCTGTTGAACCGGCAGCAGGTTCAACTGCCCACAGTTAAAATGGTTGCAGCCAGACTCAGTGGAGGGAGATTTCTGCAGCATAATTGGCAATTACAGAATCACAGTATATATGAAATAATATGCAAAGTGGTTGGAGGGAAGCTTCAGAATGGCAAAAATGTTTTTATTACAAATTATGTGAGCAGACTGCAGTTCCTCTTTAAAATCGACTTAGAAAAGGCTTCATGTACAGCTTAAGCCTAGAATCCAAGGAGGTTCAACAGGGATACATTTGGATAAATATAGAGGTACTTTTACAAACAACAAGGTGCCTACACTTTAGCACTGTCGTTTTCTTTGAAAATTTTTAGGTCAGGTTGGGTATGCTTTGGTATTAAACTCAATTAAAAAAATGATATCTTCTGTCATAAATGCTTCCCCCCGCTTGTTGGCGGTAATGTACACTGAATCACGCATGCACAGCTCAGAATACATTTACAACACTCATTGTGTGTTGCCACAATGAAGTGACTCCCATGCGCATATGCAGGAGTGAAGTCATCACTGCTCAGCCATTCAGGCAGCTGAACATTGTAACTGGGAGCGTCCAAGCACTGACAGTGCTGTTCTGGAGGGCTACCTTTGATAGGTAAGTCTGTCATAATGTGCTAGTATGCAGTGCACACAGTGCCTTGAAAAAGTATTCATACCCATTGAAATTTTCCACATTTTGTTATGTTACAACCAAAAACGTAATTGTATTATATTGGGATTTTATGTGATAGACCAACACAATGTGGCACATAATTGAGAAGTGGAAGGAAAATTATAAATGGTTTTCAAATTTTTTTACAAACAAATATCTGAAAAGTGTGGCGCGCATTTGTATTCAGCCCCCCTGAGTCAATACTTTGTAGAACCACCTTTCACTGCAATTACAACTGCAAGTCTTTTTGGGTATGTCTCTACCAGCTTTTGCCCATTCTGCTTTGCTAAATAGCTAAAGCTCTGTCAGATTGGACGGAGAGCATCTGTGAACAGCAATTTTCAAGCCACAGATTCGCAATTGGATTTAGGTCTGGACTTTGACTGGGCCATGCTAACACATGAATATGCTTTGATCAAAACCATTCCATTGTAGCTCTGGCTGTATGTTTAGGGTCGTTGTCCTGCTGGAAGGTGAACCTCCGCCCCAGCCAGTCTCAAGTCTTTTGCAGACGCTAACAGGTTTTCATTTCAGATTGCCCTGTATTTGGCTCCATCCATTTTCCCATCGACTCTGACCAGCTTCCCTGTCCCTGCTGAAGAAAAGCATTCCCACAACATGATGCTACCACCACCATGTTTTATAGTGGAGATGGTGTGTTCAGAGTGATGTGCAGTGTAAGTTTCCCACCACACATAGCGTTTTGCTTTTAGGCCAAAAAGTTCAATTTTGGTCTCATCTGACCAAACCACCTTCTTCCACATGTTTGCTGTATCCCCCCATGGCTTCTCGCAAACTGCAAATGGAACTTTTTATGGCTTTCTTTCAACAATAGCTTTCTTCTTGCTACTCTACCATAAAGGCCAGATTTGTGGAGGGCACGACTAATAGTTGTCCTGTGGACAGATTGTCCCACCTGAGCTGTGGATGCAACTCCTCCAGAGTTACCATGAGCCTCTTGGCTGCTTCTCTGATTAATGCTCTCCTTGCCCAGCCTGTCAGTTTAGGTGGATGGTCATGTCTTGGTAGGTTTGCAGTTGTACTATACTCTTTCCATTTTCGGATGATGGATTGAACAGTGCTCCGCGAGATGTTCAAAGCTTGGGATATTTTTGTATAACCTGACCCTGCTTCAAACTTCTCCACAGCTTTATCCCTGACCTGTGTTATGTGGTCCTTGAGCTTCATGATGCTGTTTGTTCACTAAGGTTCTCTAACAAACCTCTGAAGGCTTCACAGAACAGCTGTAATTATAATGAGATTAAATTACACACAGGTGGACTCTATTTACTAATTAGGTGACTTCTGAAGGCAATTGGTTCCGCTAGATTTTAGTTAGGGGTATCAGAGTAGAGGGGGCTGAATACATAAATGCATGTCACACTTTTCAGATATTTATTTGTAAAAAAAATTTGAAAACCATTTATCATTTTCCTTCCACTTCACAATTATGTGCCACTTTGTATTGGACTATTACATAAAATCCCAAATAAATAAATTTACGTTTTTTGTTGTAACATGACAAAATGTGGAAAATTTCAAGGGTTATGAATACTTTTTCAAGGCACTGTACTAGTACTTTATGGCATTTCCTCCTGGGGGCCCATTTCGATTTCTTTTTTAAGTGGACTTTAATACTGCTTCAAAAAATATTGGATTGAGTCATACAAACTTTATAAAAATTGATGTAATTAAAGTATAATCTTGCAAATCTGACAACTGAATTAAAAGCACATATTGCAGCATCTGACAATGATTATGTGTGTTTTCATGAATAGCTAAATTTTTACTATATTGCCATGTAGTGCTGTATAGTGGAGAATATTTACTATATGTTTAAGACTACAAATCCTACTTCTGTGACAAAACTACAACTGTATATCCAAAATCCTTGGTTTATAACACATATAGTGTATAATGAACTAATTTTCCTGTATATCCATGCATATTTGTTTAAATAATTTAACCTTTAATTATATGGGTACAATATTTAGGGTTATACACATTTTTTACTCAAGTCATATTTCAGGGCAACATCTGAGAGAAGGCCCCTTTCCACCGAAAACAGATAATACATCATCCACCATTATAAAAATGTGACACATACCTCTGTGCCTTAGGAGAATTATTATTGGTAATTGTTTTTCTTTTTGTTTGGTTTATGTGTTCTAACTGATTATTAATATGTATATGAGTTTACCATTATTAGAGCTATATGTAAACTGGTGGTCCAAAAAAACCCCTGAGGAAGCCAATGTTGACGAAACATGTCGGGAGATAATATCTAATATTGACAACTCTCCAATACATGGAAACCAATAATTAGTAACATGATTAACTTGATATATATTATGCTCTGCAGATGAACCCTGTATTTGTTTCATGTAATAAAATTATATATTTTTTTATAAACTACTGTATCTCCTTTTGTTTTTGGCACCATCATAATCCCAATCATCCTCCTGCTGTTACCTCTATGCCTCAGTTTCTCCTCCGGACCACGAGGAGCATCATACGTTTGTTATTTTTTTCTTAGACAAGGCTGTCATTCTTGTTGCAGGAGCCTTCCTGCCCGGATGCCTCCCATGGCATCACAGGATGCTAGGCTTGCCTAGGCAGGGTTTTGATTTGTGCTGGGGTAATAATGAACATAGCACCCCATGCAAACTTTCTCACAGCCCGAGGTTTCACATCAACTGGGAGGTCTGCAACCATCCTCCCCATTATAATGCTTTCCCAGGTAGTTGGCCCAGGTGCTTTTCTCTGCGACCGCACAAACTTCCAGCCCAGCCCAGGGAGAGGACACCGCAAGTGAAGTACAGGTTTCCTGAAGAAACACTGTACATTTCCTTACGACTTTAGTAGGAATGGAATCTTTTTCCACACACCTCCTTACTGGGTCTTGTGTCTTTTTGTTTCCAGAACAAGACTTTAGAGGACAGAAACACTAAAACCAGAGGCTCACAGTCTCACCCTAAGCAGCGTGCTTCCTGCAATACTAAAATGGCAGCTAGCTCGGCTAAACCTTTGTGTCAGAAATGTGTCAACAAATTTGTGGCAAAAAAAATCTCAATGAATACTCCAAGGGTTAGTCTCTTCAGTCAAAGAAGAGATGTCAGTAGCCTTTCTCTCCTTTCAGTGCCTAGTGCAAAACCTGCAAATGCAACCAATCACAGGGCCCGCATTGAATCCTCTTACTATTATTTAACCTCCCATACCATCCTACAGTTGGGAAGATCCTGACAAACAGGAGGACAGGAATTTAGAGAGAGCCTAAGTCAGAAATGGAAGATGGGAAATGTGGTGAGAGCACAGAAGTTTCTCCTCCCCACAGAAGACACTGAGAAACTGCTCAAAGCCATATCTGAAACCCTTGTTATCAAGGAAGAGCATACTGAGTTATCTCTACACAGCAAAATGTACAAAGGGTTACAACCCGAAAAACCCTGTAGATGTCCACTCCACCAATCCTTACATCATTACGCAAGAATAGACAGACTCAGAGAAGAAAATGTTCACCCCAACTTCATTAAAACGCAGATACCCATTCTTGGAAGAGGACATGTACTCCTGGGCTAAGTGTCCCAATATAGATGCCTCCCTATATAAAATATCAAGGACAGCAGACCTATCTTTTAAAGACACAGCCACATTGAGGAATGTAATAGACAAAAAGGAGGAGGCCCTGTTAAAAAGGCCTAGGAAGCAAGAGCTGCCAACTTCAAACCAGCCATCGCCACCAGGTAAAAAAGAAAAAGATAGTGGCACTTACAAAGAATGAAAACAGCTTCTTTTATTGTGCAAAAACATTTAACTTAAATTAACCACGACACAAAGATATTTCATACATTGCATTCCATGGGGGATTGTGTTCATGTTCCCGTTTTCCTGTTGGGTCCTTTTCCTCAGCTCCCGGGCCAGAGATGCTTTGGCAGACCCCTGGCATGTGGTATCGCACAGCCCCAGTATTGGTTCATACGTGAGTATTTTCAGGCATGGCCAGTCATCTCCAATTTACTTCCATCTCCCTATGTTGGTAGTTATATTAGATTACATTGCTTTTCTATATCCCTTTTCAGAACACAAATGCATCTTCTCCTGATGAGTGGATAGGAGTGCACAAAACGCGTCAAGCCCACTCTGATGCACCCATTTTACATTGACAATTTTTGATGGTTTACCTATGTACTAGACTTGATCTTGTGATATTGTTCAACCTTTACATGGAGGATTATGATGTACATGTTATATGTTATGTGCCATGCTGTTATTATTCGTACTATGCATATGGATAGTGTTAAACTGATTTATGTCATGCCATCTTTGGTTCAACACTAAACATACATATGTTTACATTCATGTGAATTTGTTTGGTCCCACCACACACACTTCATTCAAAGTTCCAACTTTGGAGAAAGGCTTGGAACACTTCCTGGAGTGCAGTGCTAAAAGGGATGACCTCACAGGCTTGATCACGACATGTTTTTTGGCCTTGCGCACCCTGGTGGTAGGATTAATGAAAGGAGCATGCATTCCTCCTACCACCAGGGTGCGCCAGCCCAGAAACATGTCGCGATCAAGCCTGTGAGGTCATCCCCTTTAGCACTGCAATCCAGGAAGTGTTCCAAGCCTTTATCCAGCTCTCCACCATCATACCATTTTCCTGCCGACTGGAAGAGCCCACAGAGCGGCTGAGACAGCTGAGACAGCATACCTTCTACTGACCAGTGTGATGGATGCCCCACAGAGCGTTTACCCACAGATGTACCCTTCCTTGTTTACCTAGATGTAAGTTACTATGTGTGTTTTTATTAATACACACCTTACAGTCTAACTCAGAGGCACCTGCATTTGTTTTTTCTTGCATATCTTGGAGATCGCTTCTGCTTCCCTGCTAAGGCTAGCCCTGAATCAATAGACTATTTTTAGGCTGCACAGCAGCCCACTGGCCACTTGGACTTCAGTACTATAGGATCTGTTTCAGTACCAGCTCCACATGTATATTTGTTAATGCAAGAGTGTGGGGTTGTGGTGCACACCTAGCCGACCAACTGACACAGGAAAAATGGAACAAGTGCTCCAACATGAGGGAAATGAAGGCAGTGGAACAAGCCCTACTCTCCTTTCAATGCCAGATCAGAGACAAACATGTTCAAATTCAATCAGACAATACCATAACCACTGCCTACATCAACAGATAGGAGGGCACCAGGTCTCACCGATTAATGACCCTAGCAGATAACCGTCTAACTTGGTCAAAAGCAAACCTACTTTTTCTGTCGGCTATCCATCTGAAAGAGACCCAAAATTCATTGGCAGATTTTCTGAGCAGGAAAAAAACCTGACACAAGCAGAATGATCCTTGGATCAAGAAACATTCAGCTGGCTTGCAGAGATATGGGGGACTCCAGCAGCAGACCTCTTCACTTCCAGAACAAATGCTAAGACACCAAAATTCTTCTCCTGAACATTAAATGATGGCAATGCAGGTAAAGCCCAAAACACTGAAAGTAGTACTGCTCAAATGCCCCCCAAACCTGTATCAGTCGGATCAGCATGTGAATAAACTGGTACAAGGCAGACAGGATCGGCTTGTCAAGCTCCAGTGCACTTCAACAAAATAGCAACCATCTGCATACAGGCACTGACTCCCTGTTGCATGAGTGTGAATGAAATGGGTAAAATATGGCTTCAGCTCCTGTTCGCCACCTGCAGAGAACTCCCCAGACATGTTTTGCCTTTTTCGGGGCTTAATCATAGACAGCAATGCGGGGTTTGATGCATTTGCCCAAAGTTGGTCATTCCCTCTAACTTATGCATCCCCCCTGCCAAATTTGATCCCAAAAGTAATCCTAAAGATCAAGGAAAGGGCCACAGGTAAACTGATCCCACCCTGCTGCGAAAAAGGGCATGGTTCACTCATTTGCAAAGCATGAGTGTACAACCTAACATCTCATTGCTGCTGAAGGAAGATCTTCTGAAACATGGTCCAGCAATGCACCCTAATCTGAAAATCCTAAAACGTTCAGCTTGGCCACTGAAGGGATGATATTAAAAAACAAAGGGTTCTCAGACAAAGTTGTCAACACACTCCTAGCCAGCAGGAAGAAGGTAACACTAGTCATCTACGAAAAAGACCACAGAAAGTTTGTAACCAGGTGTAAGGAACGTGACCATTAAAAGAGACCACTCATACCAACTATACTAGAGTTTTTACAAGAAACAGCAGATAAGAAATGCTCACACAGCACCCTCAAAGTGCATGTCTTAGTGTTGTCTTGTTTCTTTGGATAACAAACTAGCAGAAGAGCCTCTGGAAAAGAGATGTATTTGCTCTGAAGCTAGAACAAGACACCCCCCCCCCCAAAGAACTTCCCACTTTGGGACATATCCACAATCCTACAAGGATTCCCAAAACCCCCTTTTAGACCATTAAAAGACTGTTCTGAAAAAATTCTCACCCTCAAAACAGTATTAGTAATATCTTTAGTGTCAGCACGGAAAGTAAGTGAAGTCCAAGCACTCTAGAACCTGAAGCATTTTAGAACCTTATTGATCTTCCTGGACAAAATAGTGCTAAGGCTGGACTAGCTTTCTTGCTTGAAGTATGCTCAGCATTCCACAGACTAAAGGATTTCATAATACCCTTATTATGTGGAGCCTATCAGCAACAAAAAAAGAGACATACTATAAGCTGGATGTTAGAAGATGTCTCATAGACTACTTGGAAAGGACAAAAGACTGGAGTAAGTCATCAGCAATGTTCGTACTCTTCTCAGGACCCAACAAAGCACAGAGAGCCTCTAAACGATGGATCAAGCTAGCCATATCACATTCCACTACAGCTTGGGCATCATCATACGCAGAAAAAGCAGGAGTTATACGTGACCAGATCTGCAGGGCAGCGACATAGACAAACCTTTGTAAGGCACTATAGATTTCCTATGCAGCAAAGACCAATCTTTGAGTAGAAAAGTCCTTCAGGATGTTGACCTTCCCTAAGTAAGTGTTTCTTGCCAATCCTCTCAGATGCTGTGCTGAAGATAACTTCAGAAGAAAGAATCAGGTACCTGGTAACTCATTTTCTAGGAATCTTCCATGGCAGTGCAGATACCAGACCCAAACACTCATAAGAGGCTTGACATTGCAACATAAACTTATAGATTATCACGTTACACACTGTTTACCTGTTATTTCTTCAGTACTTGTGGCAGTAAAGTCTCATTAAGACACTAAAAAAGTGCTCCCCTGCAGGTTTAAGCTGCCTGTCAGCGGGTTTTTACAGAAGACTTTATTTATTACCACTTTAATACTGAGACACAGAGGTACGTGTCACTTTTTTTATAATGATTAATGATGTGTTTCCTGTTTAACATTGGAGGAGCCTTCTCTCAGATGCTGCCTTAGAAGATTCCTAGAAAATGAGTTACCAGGTAGCTAGCCTTTTTTATCACAAAAGTTTTAGTGTTTCATTAACAAGATATTTGTACTCAGTTTTTTTTTTTGTTTTTTTTCAAATGTTCATACTCAGGCATTTGTAAGTTAAAAAGCCAAAATAGCACTGATAAATAAGGAATGCATACAACTTGTAGAAAAATAGTTACATAGTTAATAAGGTTAAAAAAAGGTTGATTACCATTATTCAATAGGGAGTCATTAAAACATTTTGTTATATCTGTGAATAAAATACTGATCCTGATACAAATCTAGTCAGCTCCTAACATCCTAATCATTCTGCCTGAGCTGTACTTAAATCTAAAAAGTGGTGTTATCAGCTCTGCCTAATTCTCTTTTGTGAACTATAGAACACCCCCCCCTCCCCATTTTATAAAGATGAGGAGAGGGAGAGGTGTTCTATAGTAAAAGAAATCAGGTGCAAACAGACTAGGGCTATGGTAAATAAAAGCAGGTATCAACAAGCAGGTTTTGGTAGAGGCTTTCTGTGTTACACTGTCCCTAAAAGACACAAAATGACCTGCCTGTTTATTTCCCACATTCTCAAAAGAAACAGGATCAGGAAGAAATATACAATAGCATGAAACATACAATAGCAGATACACACTATACCCAGTTTTATAAACAAAGAAAGGGTTCAACCCTACTGCAGAAGAGAAGGGTTGTAAATAGAAGAAATGTAGAAGCACACAAGTGTGTTATTCGAGGGAAATTCTTAGCACTAAGGCCCCTTTCACACTGGGGCGGTTTGCAGGCGTTATTGCGCTAAAAATAGCGCCTGCAAACCGCCCCTAAACAGCCTCCGCTGTTTGTTCAGTGTGAAAGCCTGAAGCGGTGCGCTGGCAGGAGAAGAAAAAATCTCCTGTGAGCCGCATCTTTGGAGCGGTGAAGGAGCGGTGTATTCACCGCTCCTAAACCGCTCCTGCCCATTGAAATCAATGGGACAGCGCGGCTATACCGCGGTAATACCGCGGCTATAGCCGCGATATACGAGTGGTTTTAACCCTTTTTCGGCCGCCAGCGGGGGGTTAAAACCGCACCGCTATCGGCCGAATACCGCGGTAAAACAGAGCTGTTTTACCGCCGACGCCCCCTACCGCCCCAGTGTGAAAGGGGCCTAAAAGCCAGCCAGAGAAAAAAACAGCAGGCAACAATACTAGAACTGATCAACAAAATAAGGAAGCTAGAATTAGCCCACAAACAGTCACTTGCACAAGAAACCTACTTGGAACTTACACAAACTAGAAAGCAACTCTTAGCTATCTTCGACCGTAAAACCCAACGTAAATTTACACTAAGTCAAAAACTCTTCTATGAACAGGGGAATAAGTGTGGTAGATTACTGGCCAGAGCTATCCAAAAACTGAGAGCTAGCACCAACGTCCACACCATAAAAGATTCCCTAGGAAAGCCAAGCTCGGTTACTGCTGACATAGCATCCCAGTTCGAGCGATATTACACTGAACTTTACAATTTATCCCACCAATCCGAAATAACTACAGGCCACAATTCAAGAAAAGCCCTCATTAAAGACTTCCTGGAAAAATTTAACCTCAAACACATTTCCAGAGAAGAGGCCTGAGATCTAGACAACCCCATATCCGAGGAAGAGCTCAAGAGAGCGATTAAGCAACTTAAGACAGGCAAGAGCGCTGGCCCAGACGGCTTTTCTGTATCCTATTTTAAAACATTTACAGACATCCTCATAGTCCAGTTTTTAAAGGCATTCAACTCCCTCTCCTCATCAACCTTACCATTTCACAAATTACTAGAGGCGTACATTACGGTTATACCGAAAGAGGAAAGAGACGTAATGTCAGTCGCCTACCGTCAATAATAGGAAAAGACCAAGTAGGATTTGTCCCGGGCAGGGAAGCCAGGGACAACACTATTAAAGCACATATTCACACATAGGTTGGACTTGATGGACTTGTGTCTTTTTTCAACCTTGCCTGCTATGTAACTATGTAAAGCAATAAACCTGCACCATTGGTTATCCATACAGAAAAACAAAGGTTTCTTTCTATCGCTGGATGCGGAGAAGGCGTTTGACAGGTTGGCCTGGGACTACCTGGGGGCTGTATTGCACCACCTAGGATTACAAAACCGAATGTTTAACTTTATCATGTCCCTATACACTACGCCAATGGCAAGAGTCAGAGTCAACGGCCACCTGTCAGACGCCTTCCCCATCCGAAATGGAACGAGACAAGGATGCCCGCTATCCCCAATTCTTTTAATCTAACTTTGGAACCCCTCCTACGTTGCCTATGAACAAACGAAAACATAAAGGGCATTCCCATAGCAGAACATACTTATAAATTTGCGGCTTTTGCCGACGACATCCTGCTGTTCTTAAGTGACCCACTAACCTCGATCCCCAATCTCTTAAGGGACTTTGATCTATTCCAGCCCATTTCTAACCTAAAGATTCGTTTTTCTAAATCCCACGCCCTTAATATATCCCTCCCGAAGGACCTAGTCACACAATGTCAAAACAATTTCCCCTTTATGTGGAAACAGGACGCAATCAAATATTTGGGAATCCAATTGACCACACATCTCTCAGACCTTTACACAAAAAACCTTATACCACTAATTCGCACATCTCGGACGACCTGAGCAAATGGAATAAACACCATTTCTCATAGTTTGGGCGTGCGGCCATCTTGAAAATGAATATTCTTCCCCACATTTTATACTTGCTCCAAACAATCCCTATCAAGCTCCCTTCGACTTTCTTCCAGACATTTAAACGACTATGTATCAAATTTTTATGGAAACATAAACGCCCAAGAATAAGCTTCGACCAACTCTCGAAACCTAAATCTAAAGGGGGAATCGGTCTCCCGGACCTCCGAAATTATTCCCGAGCATGCCACTTAGGGAGAATTGTAGACTGGACAGTACATGAAAACATTAAAGATTGGGTGGGGCAAGAAGACTCTTTTTTGCACCTGCCAATCAAATTCATCCCTTGGATCCTCCCCTGCCACGTCCCCAAAATCTTAAGAGAACATCCCCTTATCGAATCCACTTTGAGTTGCTTTAGAGAGGTATGTAAGAAACTCCAAATCTCATCAAATCCAGGACCCCTCACACCTATACAATTTAATCCCCTAAAGCCAGGAAAGCATGCCAGGCATGGGAAAGGGAACTACAAATAAGCCTATCCGAGGAGAACTGGGAAAGCATTTTTACAATAGCACACAAAGGCTCACTCAATGTTACGACACAAGAGAACAATTACAAAACCCTTATTTCGATGGTACCGAACACCTGAACTACTCAACAAATTCAATCCAGACACATCGGACAAATGTTGTTCAAATGAAACAGGCACACTCCTACACATTTGGTGGTCCTGCCCACTACTCCAGACATTCTGGATACAAGTACACAACTTCACCTCACAAGTGACCACATATTCTCTAGACTACACTTCAGCTCATTCTTCACCACTCCTCCACACCAGCCCACTTGTACAGGAAATCCTAGGTGGTACACATGATTAATGAAGCTAAATTATGCATCCTAGCTCATTGGGGTTCACCCTGGGCCCCAACTATCTCTGAATGGCTTACCCGTGTGGGAAAAATAGCTGAAATGGAGGAATCCAGATAGCAAGAGACTCCCCTTAGAAATTCTCCCGGGGGGCATGGCCGGAATGTGATTGCGGCAGGACATGTTGGCTCTGAGCTCCCGTTTTTCTCCGGCTATTTCTTCTGATTGCAGCGGATTGATCGAACTAACAGGCTACTGACAGTGCCCATCGGTGAGCGGAATACTTGGGGAAGGCTAATATGCCCTCTTCGTTATCGAAGCAGCATAAACAGCCCCGTTCTCAGCCGCCAAAGGATCAGAGGAACCTCCGCTCCCAAGGCAGCATGGTGACTACCAACGCCCACTCTTCCTCCGTCCAGGCTCCTGGGAGTGCAACGCTGCGCGCCAAGACAGTGAAGGTAAAAATGGCACAGCAGGGCACAGCTGCAGCGCAGCGATCGGAGGACGCTTCTCTCATGCCACAAGAGATAGAGGTAGACACAGAGGCTATAACAGGGCCGATAATAGAGGCCATTGCGGCATCCAAATCAGAACTTGTGGGGCGCATCGATCTCCTGGCTTCTGAATGCAATCTCATCCGCCATGATCTGGACAAAATCAGAGGCAGATTGACCACTGCAGAGGATCGCATTTTGGAAGTGGAAGACACCTCTCATACGCATGGGTCACAACTAAGGGAGTTAAAGGAGATGGTGGGCACTTTGCAACGCAGAGCAGATGACTCCGAAGATCACCAACGCAGGAATAACGTGCGAGTGGTGGGGCTGCCGGAAGGAGCGGAGGGTGCCAGTGCAACCACTTTTGCAGAACAATTTTTTAAATCGCTGCTCTCTCTTGGTGATCTCCCCCCAACATATGTGGCTGAAAGAGCGCATAGGGTCCCCACGGGAGCAAGACCCTCAGGTACTCCACCAAGGCCGTTCTTGGTTTGATTCCTCAATTACAGGGACCGTGACATGCTGCTGGCGGAAGCTAGGAAACATAAAAAGCTAAAATTCGAAAATGCACGTATCATGCTGTTTCCAGATTTCTCGGCTGAAACACAGAAAAGACGTCGTTCCTTTACTGATGTGAAGAGGAGGTTCAGGGAGAAGGAACTAAAGTACAGCATGCTCTACCCAAGTAGTCTCCGGGTGCAATATAAAGGTACTGTAAAATACTTTGAAACCCCGCAGGATGCTGGTGATTGGCTAGATCATAATATGTGAAGCCACTGTTCCTCGATGGAGTGAGTACACCAATGTGCATTATGTTTGCATCCACCAGTGTCCTATTTTCTTTGCCACAAAGCTTTGGATACGCTCCCAGTGTCTGTTTGGTCTTCCTTTTAAACTTCTGAACTATCCCATTCTCCTTTCTTCTTTTTTTTCCCCTGGTTGTTTTGGGAAAGGGGCTGCAAGATGGAGAAAGGGGGGAGGGGAGGGAGGTGAGCGCAGATCCGTGGCTGTTCTATCTATGTTCTGAGGACATTATTCAGGCTGGGCGATTACCAGCCTTTGACGTCCTATTTGCTACCCCTGAACTGACTACTACCCCTGAACTGACTACTGCTGGACACAGAGGGGCCTACATGGAAATGGTATTCACAACACCGCAAGTATCTGACTTTTTTACTGTCCAACATCCTGTTCTGTCATGCTCAATCGGCTGTTTGTTTCTAGGGAGTGAACAGGGAGACTCAGGAAACAAACAGGAACAAATTCTTTTGTATTTATGCCGAACTATCGACACTTATGGTTGAACTCTTTTGGAGTTTTTTGTTTTAAGGTCAAAGCTGCATACTGGACTTTTTTTAGTTTGTTTTATTTTTTTGTAAGGGTTACAGTTTCCGGTATAACAGCGGGGGGGAAGGGATTGACCGCAGTCATATATATCAAGTTTATAATGCATCTGATATTCATTTCAGGTATTTGACGGTATCGATGTTATCATCAGGGAAGATTCGTACAGTAATTACATTACTGTATGGTGGATAGCAAGATAAAAATTGTGTCTTGGAATGTTAGAGGTCTGAATAATAAATTCAAGAGGGCCGCTGTATTCCAATATCTCAAACAGATGAAGCCACATGTCGTTCTCCTCCAAGAAACGCATCTGGAGGGTAGTAAGATTCTTTCATTACGCAAACCTTGGATACAGAGGTCCTTTCACGCCTCTTATTCCTCCTATGCTAGACGAACATCTATTCTGATTGGTAAAACGATTGCATGTGCCATCCACCTGGTGTTCACTGATCCCGGAGGACGATATGTGGCTCTAGTATTAGATTTGGCATACCAAATATTTTTACTAGTGAATGTCTACTTACCGCCACCTTTTCAAGTGCAACTGTTATATGATTTGTTAGTGACTTTAGCGCCACACATGCATTTACCTATGCTACTAATGGGTGATTTAATACTATCATGGAATCTACATTGGACTCGTCCAATGCAAATAGGCCAGCCTTGGTGGATCTTTGCACTTGGGCATCGGTGGCAGAGTTGGAAGGTCTGCTCCGTAGTCTTTCCATGCCTACGCTAACAGCTACAGATGCCACTCAGTTAGATGCAGAATTTTCTGCTCTGGAAATTGAGGCTGCCATACTTGCCTTTCCTCCCAAAAAAGCCCCGGGCCCGGATGGTTTTCCTGCCGACTTCTATAAGGTCTACATGTCGCAACTGGCCCCTAGATTAAGCTTACTGTTTAAACACTGCCGGGAACATGGCTCCTTGCCGACCTCAATGATGGAAGCTTATATGGTGCTTCTCCTGAAGCCAGGCAAGGAACCACAGTTGTGCTCTTCATACCGCCCAATTGCACTGCTTAACATGGATCTAAAAATTCTTGCTAAAGTGTTGGCTACTAGACTAGCTAAGGTCATATCGACACTGGTGGACATTGACCAGATAGGCTTTATGCCAGGTATGTCGACGGATACACATCTGAGAAGATTTTTTGCACATATACAAATAGATAATACAGAGTTCCCGGCTAAAGTTGTCGTCTCCATAGATATCGAAAAAGCTTTTGATTCGGTGTATTGGCAATACATGCACAAGGTGTTGGAGGCCATGGGGTTTGGTCCTGGTTTTCGTTGCTGGGTTAATTTACTATATAGTGCTCCTAGGACGGCGGTGAGGCTCGGCACCATGGTTTCCGATTTCTTCCCAATAAGAAGAGGCACCAGACAGGGGTGCCCACTCTCCCCTTTCCTTTTCGCCTTGATGATGGAGCCCTTGGCTAGGGCACTTCGGCGTTCAGAAGAGGTGCAGGCAATTAGGGTAGGGTCTAT
Organism: Lithobates clamitans; assembly: GCA_037952925.1. Lineage (NCBI taxonomy): Eukaryota > Metazoa > Chordata > Amphibia > Anura > Ranidae > Lithobates > Lithobates clamitans. The sequence continues at coordinate 707,442 of JBBGZY010002793.1, read as the reverse complement.
AAATGAATGTATCGCATTGTATGCGGATGATTTGTTACTGTTTCTCAAGGATCCAGGCCCGTCTCTTAGGGCAGCATTATTGATCTTGGATAGATTCACCATTTTTTCGGGTCTACGAGTAAACTGGGGTAAGTCATCCATGCTACTGTTAGGTTCTGAAGCTACAAAGCAAAAAGATGACACTTTGCCACTTCAATGGGTCTCATCAATAACTTATTTAGGGGTTAAAGTGACAGCCAACACTCAGGATTACATGTCACTCAATCTTCTTCCCTTAGTTAGCAGACTTAAGCATAAAATGTCGGCATGTAAGAACCTACCCCTCTCATTGCTGGGGCGGGTTAGTATTATAAAAATAAAATTCCTGTCAGTAAACCTTTATTTCCTAAGACACTCCCCTATATGGATCCCTAAAGGGTATTTTAAGATGTTAAACGGTATCATCAGTTCATTCATATGGTCGCCACATTCCCCGCGAATTAGTATGAAAGTATTACAGGAACCATGGGGTCAGGGGGGGCTGGCTTTACCTGACTGGCAGAAATATTTCATTGCTGGTCAGATGGTATTTGCCGGGAGATGGTTGACTTTGGATTCAGGGGACTCTGCCACTGTGGTGGAGGCGGCTCACTTGGGGTCCTACGAAAGTTTAAAGATGGCATTGTACAGGGGCCCAAAGTCGTGTCTACCACTGACAGACTCCATGAAAACAACGATTAAGGCTTGGGAAATCGCCACTTTCCTTAATGTCTCCTAGTTATACGGGGATTACGCCTTCGGCTCCGTTATGGATGAATCCGAAACTCCCACATTTCTTCTCTTTCCCTGATCCTATGATATGGGCTTGTAAGGGTATAAAAAGGTTGAAGGACATTACCAGTGAGGGTGAGCTTTGTACATTTGACCATCTAAGGGCTAGACATGACCTTCCCAACTCCTTCTTCTTTCACTACCTGCAGTTACGCCATGCGTTTAAGGAGCAATTTAAGGGTCAAAGGATCGAATATTTACCATCAACGTTGGAGAGTCTTTTGATGGAGGAAGACCTGGTCAAGCCATTGTCCTCAGTGTACAAATCTCACTTTCAAAAAACACCTATGGGAATCACCAAATGTAGAGAAAGCTGGGAGAGAGAGATTTCGGATATCCAGGGGGACGGATTGGGACGATATGTGGAACCATCCATTTCAACATTTAGTCTCTGCAAGGGACCGTTTAATTCACTTTAAATTTCTCCATCGGATTTACCTCACTCCCGCGAGGTTGTCTTGCATATACCCGTCAGTGAGTAGCCAGTGTTGGAGGTGCTCTCACACCCCAGCAGATGCAGACCATATATTCTGGAGTTGCCCACACATTCAAAGGTTTTGGTCAGACATAACAGAATGCCTATCGGAGGTTCTCAGCACTTCTGTTCCCTTGACACCTAGAGTTTGTTTAATAGGGCTGGTGGAAGAGGTAGTTCCTTCCCGAGCTCATCGCACATTGCTGAATATTGGGTTATTCTATGGCAAAAAAGCTATTTTATTAAACTGGAAGAAATCTGTTGCTCCTACCATGTCATATTGGAAAAAATTGGTCAACTCAGTTATTTACTTATACAAGGCAACATACCTCTCTAGAGGATGTGAAAAGAAATTTACTAAAGTGTGGCAGGCCTGGTTGGATTCTACTGCTACAGTGAGTTGAGAAGGTTATTTATGGATTAGATGATGTAAGAAATGGTATAACTAACACTTAGTAGACTATATAGTCTCTGGTAATTAGACAATGGCTAAATTCCCTGATGCATTTCTTTGCCTTATAGTTTCTTGGTAAATCTAATGAGTGTGTGTCTATGAATAATTATAAATTGTTAGATGCATGATTCCACAACTGTTACAATATGACTGCTGGTCGGGTAGAGGGCTTGGGGGAGGGGAGGGTGGGATGGAGGAGGTTTGTAGGCGCTGCGAGGCCTTCTTCGACAAGGCATGTTGCCTGTTGGAGAATGTTTATCTGTTTGTTTGTCTTAAAAAATTTAATAAAAAAGAATTTATAAAAAAAAAAAAAAAAGAAATTCTCCCGGACATGGGCCTGCTGGACCCACTTTTGTACTACAGAGAGATATGCATCCTTGATGGGCTTAAAAAATTCTGATCCCTCCAATAACTAATTGAGACACCCCATTTGACATTTTTTAGAAGAAAATTCTTCTAATATGGCGTACAAAGCCCTTCACTTCCACTCAAAGGCCAACCCTGGGAGGCGCCCCCTACTAGCAGGGACCCTTTCACAAACCCCTACATATACTTTAAATGAGTGAAGGAAGACTTGGTCAAACCAAAAGTTGGAGACTGAGGAGGTGACACCCTCGGAGCTCCATCTCCTCTCCCCCCCTCCCTTTTTTCTTTTTTCTTTTTTCTCTTCCTCTTCCCCCCCTTGACCCTGCTTCTCCTCCCCCTCCCCTCTTTTCCTGCCTTTTATCTCTGTTCCCCTTCCCCGGCCATTTTTCCCCTCTTCTACTCCCGCCCCACCTACACGGACAAAACCATCTCACATACACATCCCCATTTACGCATTAGCCCTGGTGATTGACTGCTACCCCTACTTTCTACTTAAAACTGAATGGCCAAGACTATCCCCCAACATGACCTCATCCCACTTTAAGGACCCAACATTTCCTTACCTACCCAGATATGGACAGATACATCCAGGTAAATCAAGAGCTAGCTCTACAATAAACCCCACACCGCAAAGGCTGTGATTAGGGTGACTACCCTATTTATGTCTACTCGCAGACCCCTGGTGAATGTGGGGATTATGGAAATCTTGGCTATTTTACCTATATCACTATATTTTCAAAAGTAAGGTTACACCAACTCTGTGTATGTTTTTGATGTACAATCACTTTCTGTTTGTATAAAACATTGTGTATTAACACTTTATTCTTAATAAAAACTTCATATTGAAAAAAAAAAAAAGAAGAAATGTAGAAACATTTGGAAAAAGAAATAACCAAGAAGAAAATTATCTCAATGTATGCCTGTTTTTGAGAATTATAAGGAAAGATACTAGCAACTGATGGAATTTATCAAAATAGATAGAAAAACACCTGCAAATTTGCCAGGTTATATAAACTGAGAATTGTAGTCTTAAAAAGATAGAATGGATCATTGTTTCAAAAATATAGATTTCCTAAAGGGATTAACCAAGAAGTTTAAGAAAAATTGTTTCTAATCCTAGAAAGGAAAAAAGGAATCTGAAATAGTACAGAAAGGCCAAGATGAAGGGATAGTGGACTTTGTTAGTAGAATTGCCAAGTTTCCCATTGGGGAGACTTCCCTCACCTCCTGTCACATAGCACAAACAGGAAAGGAAATCCTTCCAAATGAGGGAAATCCCTGGTAATCACCAGGGTCACCAGAACTAGTGTCCCCATCGGAAGATTTCCTCTCTATTCCTGTTCTCGTAACCACTCAAAATTTGCAATTTTCTTTCACTTCTGGTATTAACAGTCACCGGGACAAATAGGAGAGGGTAAATCTCCCTAAAGGGGATACACACAGCAATAAAAAGGTATTGTAATCCCTTGCTACTTTATCCAATACTAAAAAAAAAAAAAAAAAGTTTTTCCTTTAGTTACATAATAAACAAAAGGATTCTGGTTAGGAGTTTTGCTGTTTAATTGAGAATCGGACTCTGAATGCCTATGAGAAACTGCAGGCTAGTGAAGACGATAGAAATTGTTCTGTTTAATCTACACATCTCTTACTTTGAGATAGGGGCAAATTGCAAGAACCAAAAGGTTCAGGAATGCCACTGTCAGATGCATGATGAAATAGGTGTTTGAATAAGGTTCTCCTTAAATTCATTCTCCATGTCTCATGCACAAGTGTTCTACACATGTGAGACACAAACTCAGACAATTTAGGGCAGTGTTTCAGACATTTGATCCAAAAGTTGCAAGATTTCATGAATTAAAAACCTATTAATGGGTGAATCCCAAGGTGACTGCAATATGCTGTCCCCCAGGTTACACCCTTCTCCCGTGAGGGAAAAAAAAATAGAGGGAGTGGGGGGTGGGGGTGGGGGGATCAGAGAGAAATTAAGGAAAGGGGAGGGGTTCCAGGGCAAGCAGAAGAGGGCAAGAACACATAATCCTTTGTCCCGCTAATCTCCATTAACTCGCTACCCCACTATTCCCAGATCCATTTCCCCTTCCTTCTTGAAAGCTAATCTCATTCCCCATATAGCTTATGTACATTGGGGATTGTTTAAACTCAAACCAACATTTCCAGATTCTATAAAATCTAACTTCAAAGTAATTTTGCAAAGATACTAATTCTTACATTAACTTAATTCTATCCACTTCCCCGAACCAATCTTTCATTGTTGGTATTTTCTTTGATTTCCAGAACTTCGGTATTAATGCTTTTGCTGTATTTAGTGAAAAAGGGGTAATGGCTCCTCTATATTTTTTCCTCAATTCATCTGTAGCGTGAAATAAACATCGCCAGGGATCTTGCCTGACCTCAACATTACTTATCTTCTGGATTGAGCCCAGCACACCTATCCAATATGATCGAATCAAAGGACAAAACCACCAAATATGAGCATGTGTTCCCTCACTTCCACATTACCTCCAACACAGTGGTGATATATCTGAATTAATCTTATGTAATTTTGACAGAACATAATACCAGTTTGTTAGCAATTTCTAATTACATTTTTTTAGCCTTGTATACATTGAGGTGGAATGTATATAATCTATCACTTTACATTTTTATATTTCTGGTAAGGATTGAATTAATTCACACTCCCAGCTTTATAAAAGACCTAATGATCTAGAGTCAGGTGGTGAGGTCAACATTTTTAAATGATGGAGATCGCATGTCTATTAATCTCCCCTGGTCTACCAATCTTTCCCATGGGCTAAGCTCATGGATAGAATGGAGGGGTTTTGGAAGAGTCTCCATGAAATGTTGGAGTTGGCGATACCTCCAAACATCATATAATGATATATAGATAGAAATAACGCACACGTTTTAGATAAGAAGGATTTTGATGGTAAATAAAGGAGTAAGGTGGCAACAGAGAGGATTTTGCTGTGGTTTTGTTGTGATGGGGGTATGGGGTTGTGTTTTTTTTCTCACTAGGATTAGAGCACTGTAAATGGGATTAATACGTAGGGGGGAACATGGGTAAGGGTGTAAACTGGGAGACAGCAGTAAGCAGTTATCTTAGGCTTCACCCCTAATAAGTATTTCATTGAGCAATTCACCAATTATTTAGGCAACATTGGCTTTAAGGGTTTGATAGGCTGGGGGGGGGGGGGTTGTTGGATTTTGGGGGTGTTTTTTTTCTTCCCTTTCCTGTGCTTGGTTGGAGAGAAATTGGGAGCTATAGGTATATTAAGGGGCAGATTAAAGGATTTGTGATATGCAAACTCAAGGAGTATTACATGTATTTGAATGTGAAAGTAATGTAATGTTATGTAATGTATTATGGAAAACTAATAAAAAAGAATTTAAAACAAAAGTTGCAAGATACTAGGACATTTGTTCCTTGTGTTGAAGAGGGCCCTCTAAAGTATGTTATTAATTATTATTCATAAAGTTACTTAGCACATACTTTAAAACAACGTATACCTGGTGCATTCGGCTGTTCCCCTAGATGCATTATATAGTGAACAACAGCAGTTAGATTAGAAAGAACAGACTGCATGTCTGAGTCATACTGGATTAAGCATAGCACACATTACTAGAAAATCAGAAAAAAAATATCTGTACTTGGAACGATTGTTTGATTTTCTGTTCGTTAGTATACTGCTTTGGAGAACCAATGTCGACTGTTCAGATGAAAATTTCTGAAGGGACATAAAATTTTTCTCTTTAGTTACCAGAAGGAACGCTTTTTCGATGACTGGAAACAAAGTACAACCCGGAAGAAGATGGCAACAAAAATAATTTTCTTAACACAAAGAATTATTATATACAGAATAATAAAAGATTTTTTTAAAGAGATATAATCCGAAATTTCTGTGATAGTGATAAGTGAATAGCAGTATACAGTATACTAGTATACAGATTATCTCTTGGACTACAAATACAGGGCTATGATTAATAGTTATTAATATTTTTAATACTATTTTTGATTTTGCTCAATATCATTATTATTAATTTCTTAATTATTTCTATTTTTTAAGGGTCACACGCACATTACACTCACATTACATCACTTCTGATTCTACACTGGAACATAACTACATATGTGGGAAGATTTGCTCTGTCATTTGAGAATTTTTGTACCACTAATGGCATTCTTAACATAGTATGGAGGTTTTGAAAAGAAATTAAACAATTGTTTGTCTGATTTTCTAATGATGTGTACTAGGCTTAATTCATATACAGTCTGTACAGGGATAGGCTGCACAGGCTCTGACCCTGTGTCAGAGATTCTAATAGGAGTCTCAGGCACTCTAAAGCTGGCCATAGACAGTTCACACAGCTTAGTTGAGCAGGAACAAGTCAAGATTTGAACCGTGTATGGGCAGGCTGAATGGGTCAATCAACTTGGGTACAACCAGCCTGCGATTATTGCTAGCCGCTGTTATAGCCGTTAGCAAAAATCACTTCCCACAGAACACAATGGCTCCACAGGAGGGATTCCCCATCAACATTGACTTTGTTGATGGGGGAATCTAGCGTAGGAAAGAAAATCACTCCATTTATGTCCAGCCTAAGGGACAGGAAGGTCAGAATTAGAATCAGTAGTGGCAGGCCCTGAAGCACATTTAGCATGTCTGCTACCAGATTGTTCCATTAAATATGCATGGACTAAAAAATTGAGAAGTGGAGATAAGAGGACTTGTAGACATAGAATAGGTCTTAGGCTTAGACAGCGGAAGTATAGAAGCTGGTGGAGAGGACAATCTTATATAAAAAGAGATCCCAGGATCCAGGCATTGGCTCCCTCAGGGAAGAACAGTAAATCGCCCCCACAAATTAGTAGGGGAATAGGAGACTAGGTCACCTGTTGCAGCATGACTGTCCTCTGAGCATCTTCAAAAGACATGTGGCACCTATAGTAGTGGTAAATAACTAGGCCTAGGAGATGGTGTAGATGCAAAACCAAGCAAACTACATTTACATGGGGTACAGGTGGCCCAAGGCACAGGTATTTCCTGTAGAAACAAATGGCACTCTACTCTGCGGGTGACAACATCACAGAGTTTTTAACCACTTGCTTACTGGGCACTTAAACCCCCCTCCTGCCCAGACCAATTTTGAGCTTTCAGCACTGTCGCACTTTGAATGACAATTGCGCGGTCATACAACACTGTACCCAAATGAAATTTTTATCATTTTTTTCCCACAAATAGAGCTTTCTTTTGGTGGTATTTAATCACAGCTGGGATTTTTATTTTTTGCTAAACAAACAAAAAAAGATGGAAATTTAAAAAAAAAAAAAATCATGTTTAATAGTTTGTTATAAAATTTTGCAAACAGGTAATTTTTCTCCTTCATTGATATGCGCTGATGAGGCGGCACTGGTGGGCACTGATAGGCTGCACTGATGGGCACGGATAGGCACAGATAAGGCGGCACTGATGGGCACAGTTAAGGCAGCACTGATAGGCACAGTTAAGGCGGCACTGATGGGGACAGATAAGGCGGCACTGATGGGGACAGATAAGGCGGCACTGATGGCCACGGATGGGTGGCACAGATGGGTGGCACAGATGGGTGGCACAGATGGGTGGCACAGATGGGTGGCACGGATGGGTGGCACAGATAGGTGGCATGGATAGGTACCACTGATGGGGGGGCACTGATGGGGGGCACTGATGGGCGGCACTGATGGGCGGCACTGATGGGCACTTATGGGCACTGGTAGGTGACACTGATGGGCACTGATAGGTTGCACTGATGTGGGTGCTGATGGGTGGCACTGATGTGGGTGCTGATGGGTGGCACTGATGGGTGGTACTGATGGGTGGCACTGTGGGCACTGATGGGTGGCACTGTGGGCACTGATGGGTAGCACTGTGGGCACTGATGGGTAGCACTGAGGGCAGTGAGGGGTGACGCTGATTGATGGCACTGATGGGTGACGCTGGTGGGCACTGGTAGGCAGCACTGCTGCCTATTGCCTTGTGTTAGAAGATCGCCGTGATCGGGACTGATGTCCCGATCACAGCCGCCGGTGTTTGGGTTTTTTTTTCCTCCTCGCGCTGTGAGCGCGAGGAGGAAAAATAACCGATTACCGGCTCTGTTTACATCACATGATCAGCTGTCATTGGCTGACAGCTGATCATGTGGTAAGGGGTCGGGACCAACCCCTTACTCTGATCTGTGATCAGGCGAGCCTCATAGTCTCGCTGATCACCGAGCGCGCCGCGCGCGCCCTGCAGGGGGCGCGCAGGCCGCTCGTGCACGGGACGACGTCAATAGACGTCGTCCCGGCAATTTAGATCCGCGCTGTTGCCGTCATTTGGCAATGGCCCGGATCTGAAGCGGTTAAAGGCTAAACTGTTACTTTAGCTAAAAGGCAGGATATATGAAAAAAATTAGCTGAGTGGTTGAAAACTGTAAAGACACCCCGAGTATGAAAGGGGTTAAAGCCGTTTAGGGCATTCCATTTCTGAACACAAAGGCAGGTACCGAGACTCCAATCAGCCGAACAAGAAACCCATACGAATAATTCTTCCCCCCAAGTACGAGACGAGGCTCTGTACGGAGGGTCAAACAGGAATCAGACTCTTTTATTAGAACCAAAATTACAAGTTTATTGTATACATATTGTTTATTGTATGTGTTTATTTATATACAGTTAAAGAGGAGGTTTCCCCCTCCTGCTCATATTACTCTAACAATACAACTGTAACCAGAAACCTAATTAACATGAGCTAGTTTACTAAATCATTTACCCAGACTAGGTGACTCAGAGACATGTCCTTTAGAACAGACTTGTGGTCACCGAGCTCCACACATTAGTATAAACACAGGACACCTTCTCACAATAGCAGGAGCTAATTACAATTAACAACACAAACAGTGATCTCCTCCCTTCCTCAGCCTAGGAGGCAACAAACTATAGTATGAGTAGACTGTCCGGGTCCTACCCAGTTCTAGAGGCCAATGTGATCAGCTCTCTCAACTAACATGTTGAGTTCAGAATCAAACAAACCAAGAATAGTCTTTACGTATATCCTGGGAGATATTGTGGATAAATATTACTGTCCCATTTTAAGTAATCCAATAATATTCTCAGGGTTCATTCTTTTCTTGGTCACCCTACGCCCAACAGTGACTCCCGTCACAAAAACCATGAGGTATTTTTTTATTGTTTTAATGACCGCTCTGCTCTTTAAATGAGTGAAGGAAGACTTGGTCAAACCAAAAGACGTACCACTACCCTAGACATGAATAATACTCTGCAGTGTGCAAATGCAGTACAAAAGAACAGAGTGGTACACATAGCAAAAGTTGATGATCATAGATCCCATATTAGTAAGTGTCACCCAACAGTAAATATCTGCTGAAAGACAGTGTGTTCAGAGTTTGGGTCCCACAGGAAGCCTGGCAAAACTATGGACATGGAGCTAACGCTCTGCAGATGACCCAGTACAGAAGGACTAAAAAACACCAAAAAGCAGAGCTTAGTGTCTGACGGTGACAAAGTATATGTAATTTGCTACATCAGTGAGGTCAGTGGCTGGTGAGGCACTGGCTAGTATCAAGCCAGATACACACAGGTTACATACGCCATGAACGTTAGAGCGAGAACAATAATTCTAGCATTAGACCTCCTCTGTAACTCTAAACATGTAATCTGTAAAAAAAACGTAAAGTGCCGCCTATGGAGAATTTTAAATACTGAAGTTTGGCGCCATTCCACGAGTGTGCGCAATTTTAAAGCGTGACATGTTATGTATCTTTTTACTTGGCTTAACATCATCTTTCACATTATACAAAAAAAATCAGGTTATCTTTAGTGTTTTTTTTTTATATTCATTAAACAGTTTTTTTCTAAAAAAAAGGCATTTGAAAATTGCTGCGCAAATACCGTGTAACATAAAAAGTTGCAATGACCACCATTTTATTCCCTAGGGTGCCTGCTAAAACAATATATATGATGTTTGTGGTTTCTGAGTAATTTTCTAGCAAAAAAATGATGATTATTACATGTAGGAGAAAAGTGTCAGGCCTGGGTGGCAAGGGGTAAATTACCATAAGTAATATACAAATAATTATTATATATTGTTTTTAAGGTAATTTACTATATTTTCATAAACTGTACTCAAGCAGGTGGCTTAATTGACAAGTTACTGAAGTTTGAAGTTATAACTTCAAACCAGTAATTTCTTAGTAAATAGACAAATAAGCAATTATTATCTTATAATATACAGTGGGGACGGAAAGTATTCAGACCCCCTTAAATTTTTCACTCTTTGTTATATTGCAGCCATTTGCTAAAATCATTTAAGTTCATTTTTTTTCCTCATTAATGTACACACAGCACCCCATATTGACAGAAAAACACAGAATTGTTGACATTTTTGCAGATTTATTAAAAAAGAAAAACTGAAATATCACATGGTCCTAAGTATTCAGATCCTTTGCTGTGACACTCATATATTTAACTCAGGTGCTGTCCATTTCTTCTGATCATCCTTGAGATGGTTCTACACCTTCATTTGAGTCCAGCTGTGTTTCATTATACTGATTGGACTTGATTGGGAAAGCCACACACCTGTCTATATAAGACCTTACAGCTCACAGTGCATGTCAGAGCAAATGAGAATCATGAGGTCAAAGGAACTGCCTGAAGAGCTCAGAGACAGAATTGTGGCAAGGCACAGATCTGGCCAAGGTTACAAAAAAATTTCTGCTGCACTTAAAGTTCCTAAGAGCACAGTGGCCTCCATAATCCCTAAATGGAAGATGTTTGGGACGACCAGAACCCTTCCTAGAGCTGGCCGTCCAACTAAACTGAGCTATCGGGGGAGAAGAGCCTTGGCGAGAGACGTAAAGAAGAACCCAAGGATCATTGTGGCTGAGTTCCAGAGATGAAGTCGGGAGATGGGAGAAAGTTGTAGAAACTCAACCATCACTGCAGCCCTCCACCAGTCGGGTCTTTATGGCAGAGTGGCCCGACAGAAGCCTCTCCTCAGTGCAAGACACATGAGAGCCCGCATGGAGTTTACTAAAAAACACCTGAAGGACTCCAAGATGGTGAGAAATAAGATTCTTTGTCTGATGAGACCAAGATAGAACTTTTTAGCCTTAATTCTAAGCGGTATGTGTGGACAAAATCAGGCACTGCTCATCACCTGTCCAATACAGTCCCAACAGTGAAGCATGGTGGTGGCAGCATCATGCTGTGGGGGTGTTTTTCAGCTGCAGGGACAGGATGACTGGTTTCAATCGAGGGAAAGATTAATGCGGCCAAGTACAGGGATATCCTGGATGAAAACCTTCTCCAGAGTGCTCAAGACCTCAGGCTGGGCCGAAGGTTTACCTTCCAACAAGACAATGACCCTAAGCACACAGCTAAAATAATGAAGGAGTGGCTTCACAACTCTGTGACTGTTCTTGAATGACCCAGCCAGAGCCCTGACTTAAACCCCATTGAGCATCTCTGGAGAGACCTAAAAATGGCTGTCCACCAACGTTTACCATCCAACCTGACAAAACTGGAGAGGATCTACAAGTAGGAATGGCAGAGGATCCCCAAATCCAGGTGTGAAAAACTTGTTGCATCTTTCCCAAAAAGACTCATGGCTGCATTAGATCAAAAGGGTGCTTCTACTAAATACTGAGCAAAGGGTCTGAATACTTAGGACCATGTGATGTTTCAGTTTTTCTTTTTTAATAAATCTGCAAAAATATCAACAATTCTGTGTTTTTCTGTCAATATGGGGTGCTGTGTGTACATTAATGAGGAAAAAAATTTTAGCAAATGGCTGCAATATAACAAAGAGTGAAAAATTGAGGGGGTCTGAATACTTTCCGTCCCCACTGTATACCATAATAATATGGGATTTATTCTCATTCTCCCTCTTAACTGTGTGAGAAAAACATGGGATTGTGGTTAAATCTTATACCCATAAACCCATGTTTTTTCCTTTCCAGGGCTGGGCTGGAAGAAAGCATTTGTCTTTTAGTCACATGCCCCTTTTATGACACTGCAGTGAGAGGGCAGCCTCCACTGCAGCATTTTTATTGGACAGCTGGGGCTAATGGTATTTTACCATTTGTCTAAGACTCCAAGCTGTCCATGGAGCTCAGTGCCTCTGACAAGAAGTGAGGAGAGGAACTGTGAGCTCAACCTCTCAGTCTGCTGCAGAGTGTGCCAGCTTGTATTTAAAGCGGGGTTCCACCCAAATTTTGAACAATATCTGTATGTATTCTCTTCCTTGCCTAGATGCTGACATGCCGTTTAAAAAAAATTAAATCGCCGTAATTACCTTTTATTTTTCTATTCTTCTTTGCACTTCCTGGTTCTCCTCCCGTGGGAGTAGGCGTGTTTCTAGCCTCTCCCAGACTCCTGGGAGCTAGTCTCAAGCTTCCCAGGATGCCACTGAGCATGTGCGGGAACGAGCAGTGAATGCTGGGAGCACAGCATTCACCGCATCCAGGAAATAAATGCTTGTGGGCTTCAAATGCCCACAATGAAGATGGAAACCGCCTGCAGTGAATAATATAAGTTATTCTTTCCGACGAAATCTGACACAGGCGGACATATTACACACAATATGTGAGTATGTAATGCTGAGAAGAAAAGTTTGTGAATGAACTCAAAAAAAAAAAAAAAACAATAGATAGGTGGACCCCCGCTTTAAACTGGCCGCTCTGTATGTAGCTTCTGACAGGCTGCTCAAGGAGCCCCGTATCTCCGGAACCATAGATCGTAGGAGCCCCAAATTTTTATCAGTGGTGAGGTAGGACTTAGGCTACCTATCCTACCATCCCATTTGGGGTATCTGTGACTTCAGGATGCCGAGCTACGACAGTCGATTTATTTCTTTTTTTTATGTTCATGGCAGGTGGGGCTCTGCCTCCCCTTACTGCACGTCCCTGTGCTACATGTATAGAAACACTCACACAGCGAGTTGTATAAAAAGAAGATGCTCTACGGTTGACACAGTATACACATCTCTGGGAACCACCACAGTTACAGCCCTTTCACACCGAGCCGCGGGGGGCGTCGGCGGTAAAATGGCGATATTTTTAGCGACGCTTTATCGTCGTTTTAGTGGCGTTATACATCCGCTAGCAGGAAGATTTTAACCCCCGCTATCGGCCGAAAAGGGCTTAAATCCGCCCGCAAAACGCCGCCGGAGCAGCGTTTTGCCGCCATTATAGCGGCACTATCCCATTGATTTCAATGGGGAGCAGCAGTGGAGGAGCAGTGAGTTCACCACTCCTTCACCGCTCCAAAGAAGCTGCTGGCAGGACTTTTTGTGACGCCCTGCCAGCGCACCGCTCCAGTGTGAAAGCCGAGCCGCTTTTTTCAGGCACTATACAGGCGCTATTTTTAGCGCTGTAGCGCCTGAAAAACGCTGGCCGTGTGAAAGGGGTCTAAGAGCACATAAGAGCACACTATCCACGGTAACTTACCTTAGGCATTCTTACACAAGAAACTGTCAGAGACTGGGATAAATCAGAAGCTGCACCTTGGTTCTAAGGATCCTTTCACATGGGCGGTTTGAGTTCCGATGAGCAGAAGATCCGCTCACAGATCCCCTCTGATCGGAGCAGAGTGGGGCGAATGACAGTCACAATCCTGGCTTTCCTAGCCCCTGTGCTTATTTACAGAGTGAGTCTTCGGGACCAGGGTCACACCAGAGGTTTTGTCATGGCTATGGACCTGGAGAACACTATACGGTTAGCTAATAGTACACTAGAGTTTGGAAATGTCAGTGTCTGAAAGTCACATCCCTCTGCAAGTTTCCAGACCAGCTCAAGCAGCTTGTTGGATATTTTGATTTAAGATTTTAAAAAATCTAAGTAGATTTGAAGAGAATAAAGATGAGGGAGAACTTTACTTCAGCAGAGCTGAAGAAAAAGCAACCAACCTTTTAGGACACTAGCAAAAAATGACAGTTTGAGTCAGGGTTACATGGGGGCTGACTTAATATATTTGGTTTGCCAGTGTCCTAACCTTCTGAAGGCGTCAGTATAACCCAATTGTCAAAGATTATCTATAATTCCCCTGTCCCTTAATGGACCATAAGGTAATTGCATTTTGTTTTTTGTGTTTAGATAATTTTTTAAGAAACAACTTATGACAACTAATATTGATAAACATTTTAGAGGACATTCTTTAAAATCAGGGGCAGATGGTAACTATGCCATACTGTTACTTTATAGACCTGGTTATGATGGCTTAGCACCCCCACTGCTACTGTTGTAGACTATCTTTATGTTGCTGACAAAGACATCTTTCACCACCCTGCTCAGTTTTTAACTTTAAGTTTTTAACACAGAATTTACATTTCTTCTTCCCTCCCTACAGGAAATAAAAATCTAAGCTGTTACCAAAAAGTAAATGAAAAGAGACAGAAAGTCAGAGTGGTCCTCACTATCTGACAGAACTAGTATGTTACAACACAATTACAAGATGACAAGTGCTAATCTTCAGCAACAAACAGCAAATGTAGCTGGATGAAAGGTCTCAGTGGTTGGATGTGGGCTGAAGCAAACCAAAATTTTTCATCTGGCTGCTGATATTTCACTTGAGGTTGGGGGGGGGGGGGGGGGGTGTGTGTACTGCCTTGTCCCTAGAGAAGAAAATTACAAATAAAAAGTGTGCATAAAAAAAAAAAACCTAGATCAAAGTTTGATCTAGATCAGGGTTGGAGTTAGGGTCAAAGGTCATGCTCAGAGTCAAAGGTAAGGGTCCATGTATTTTTGGTAGGATTTAAACATATTTTAAAATTTTGTATCAGTGGCAGTTAGGGGCAGTTTCAGTGTGTTTTAGGTAGGATAATGAAAAATGAATAAAAAGCAAAATGCACACTATTGTTTTTAGACTTTACTATGGGTAAAACAACAAATAACATCCACATATGTGGTATCACTGCTTTCATCAAGGAGAATTTTGTGGGTTGTTCCTTGATGTTAGGATATGGCAGTGCTGTACTTTGGCCTAGGCCTACCAGGCCCAGGCCTAGGGCTGTCTTTACTGCACTGCCAAGCTGTAGATCAGCAAAGCACAAACTTAATCAGGGCAGGCAGAAGGAGCAACTCCGTCAGTGGGCCGAGTCCTGCACCAATCCAGAGGCGGCTGAATGTCACTGGCAGCGACGGAGGAGGGGTGTGCATGAGCCGGAGGTCCAGGCAGATAAGGATGCTGGACAAGCTGTACGAGTCTAGCGTAAGTTTCTGGCTGTCTGTGCGGGGGCCTGTGGGGAGATCTTCTGGAGGAGAGGAAGATGTTGAGAAGAGTGGTCGGAAGATAACTGTCAGCACCAACACAGATGGCATTAGGTGAGGCCGACAACACTGCACAGCACAGAGGTGACAAGTAGGGACAGTGCCCAGGACAGCTTGCTCTGGATTCTGTTACATGAATAGATGTCTCTGGGTGGGATACTGGTGCCTGGGTGTTGCTGGCAGCATGATTGTGTCTGGGTGTTGCTGGCAGCATGGTGGTGCCTTGGGTGTTGGTGGCAGCAAGGTGGTGCCTGGGTGTTGCTGGCAGCAAGGTGGTGCCTGGGTGTTGCTGGCAGTAAGGTGGTGCCTGGGTGTTGCTGGCAATGTGGCGGTGCCTGGGTGTTGCTGGCAACGTGTCGGTGCCCGGATGTAGCTGGCAACATGGCGGTGCTCAGACTTGCATGACAGTGGTGAAAGGCCCAGGGAAGCTTTGAGTTTGCCTACTGACAAGGCCAGATTTGTACTTTTGTCCCATTTCCTTGTGTCACTCTTCTAATTCCTGTTTGTATGTATGTTTATAGGCGTGTGTGTATGTATGTTACTCTTGACCCCAATCCTGTACAATCACAACTGCTTTTTTTTTATGCTCGTTTTACAATGTTGTTTTACAATGTTGGCAAGGACAGACGCTCCTCTGAAAAGCAATCCATGCTCGGATTTCTTTTCAGAGGAATTTGACATGCAGTGAAGAGGCAATATGTTGTATATGCCTCTTTGAACCCCCTTAAATGCAGTATCAGAGTGCCGCAACTGCATGCAATGCACATGGTTGCAGGTTGGTTGGTCCCATTCACCTGGGAGTACACTTCCTGCCTTGCCATGCACGCAGTCTCTGACCATTTCTGCCTTGCCATGCCCGCAATCTCTGACCGTCCCTTGTGCCATGCCCACAGTCTCTGACGTTCCCTTGTGCCATACCCACAGTCTCTGACTCTCCCTTGTGCCATACCCGCAGTCTCTGACCATCCCTTGTGCCATGCCTGCAGTGTCTGTGGACTGTGATGTAAGGGGGAGCTCTGAGGACTCTTGTGTAAAGAAAGGGCTGTGATTACCAGAAACCCCCTTACATCAGAATTTCCCTTAACACCAGAGTACACAGCAGTCCTTTTTACATCAGAGATCTCCTTTACATCGGGTCCACAGAGTTCCCCCTTCCACTGTGAAGAAGAACCCTGTGCCGGATTATATCAACCCGACCTTCATGTAAATGGGGAAGTATATATTCTTCTGCACCTTGGTAGGGCTAGGTGATTCTACATGGAGGTCTGGTCCAGGAGAAGTTCGTAATTTACTTGTATACACTAAATTTTTGTAATGACATGCACAGTTTTACAACATGTCAAAGAGGCAAAAGCTCTGTTCAGAAGTTAAGATTTGTTTTACCTTGAAGGGATTAAACAAGTTCAAGTATTAATAAAATCATGACTAAGAAAAATAGATAATATTATAACACTTGTTTTCATAGTGTTGGGCATTAGGTACATGAGCAGATAACAGTTGAAATGGTAGTGTAACATATATACAATACACACGCTGAATAAAACTTTTTTAACAAGTAAAAACTTTCATATTTCTAGAATCCTTTGTCAGTGGTCAGTTTGTGCATGTGCAGCCAATTGCCATTTGATATCTGTAGAAAGCTTTAGGTAATTAGACATAAAACAACTTTAATGATAATAGGTATAAAGGTGCCCATAACCATTAGAGGGCAGTCTCTAAATCTCACCAGATCAGAAGGGATTCAAATTCCAAAAAGCATTGTCCAATCATTTTGGTTTTCCCTAAATAAGGGGTGTGATTTATGTTTTTATGGAACCAGCGGCCTACAGAAATGCCTTAGGCAGTTGATTGTGCCTGCATGAATAACCACCCTCTGTGAACTTTATCTTTTGGTCAGTGCATGGTGGTCATTAGAAGTATAGTAGGAAAAATTCAGATGTAAGGCTTCAGTGACTCACTTCAGAATACTGAGGTTTTAAACGATCATTTAGATTAGGCTTTAGGTTACTTACTTCTCTGACAACTGAGGAACGGAACTTCCTCATCCCACATGATTGGAACCACCAATTCCACAGTCCTCAAAACACCCTTTTCACTGCACCCTTTTTTTTCACTGTAAAAGAGTGACACCCATGGACACCAACTAGGCTTAAACCAGTACTTCTCTAAGAGCTAAAAACCCATTATTGCAAAAACTCATGTTCTGAGCAATAGCTGCTCAGAATAAACAATTGTTGGCATACATTTATAACATTTCTTAAAGTATTTAGCTGCAAAATTATGTAAGGAAGACTAACTTATGCAAAATAATGACCCATCTGGCTATGTGTGTAATTGCCATCATCCCTTGTAATTGAATATTTGAAAAGAAGCTCAAAATTGTGATTTTAAAGGCAATTGAAAAAAAAGGGGAATTGTATTGTTTAAAAATATATATTTATTTC
Organism: Lithobates clamitans; assembly: GCA_037952925.1. NCBI lineage: Eukaryota > Metazoa > Chordata > Amphibia > Anura > Ranidae > Lithobates > Lithobates clamitans. Next base: position 689,573 of record JBBGZY010002793.1, on the reverse strand, counting down.
AGTATAAGAAAAAAAAAGAACAAAAGGAAGAGTAACTTATTAACTAGAGAACTGGAATGCATTTTTTCCATCCTTTAACCACTGACAGGTGCCCCATTATTGGTTCGACCGCATAGATTCCCAATACAGAACGCTAATATGGAAGAATGGGGTGGCCCATATTAAACTAACTACACTACAGTACCCCAAGGACCAAGGTGGGTTGGCTGTTCCTCAACTCTTTACATACTCCCTGGCTGCACAGTTGCAGCACCTTTCTAGATGGGACTTGTCAGGGACATTGGACCTCTCCAGGACCTTGCTGATTGAATCCCTGGCGGAGTATTCGCCAATGTCCCAATTGGAACTGGGACTCCCAAAGGTTTCGCCGGATTGTCCAACTGTGCAGCTACTTATTAAACTGTGGAAGGAGCTTAAGAAGAGAATAGCATAACAGTTTTTTTTGGAATTTACCCCTATTTGGCGTTATAGATCATACCCTGAATAAGCAAAAATTCCTAGTCATTCGAATTGGAGGGCGGCTGGATTTAAATATCTCTGGCAATTGTTTGATGGGCCAGCCATTAAAAATTTTGACCAATTGCAGGAGTTCCCTCTACTACACAATAGCTAATACATGTACTTACAAGTGAGACATGCCATGAGGATGCAGGGCAGAAGCTCAATCTTGCGTTTAGCTGAGTCTGATTTCCTCAACTCGGTTTTATCGTTACTTCAGACAAAAAGGGCATTATCTCCGGTATATATGCCTGTTTGTTATCTCATATACAGGCCCTACATTTGTTACCCTGCAGGGAAAAATGGGAATCAGATGTTGGCCCTATCGATGGGAATAGTTGGACACAAATTCTGGCTGCTGGTCCGTTAGTCGATATCGGCAGCACAGAAGCGATTGCATTTATTTATCCTCCATCAGGTTTACAGAATTCCTATTCAGCTGCATAAGTGGGGTAGAAGTAACTCCCCCTTGTGTCCGAAATGTCAACTTCACCCAGGCACTCTAATGCCCTGTACACATGGTTGGACATTGATCGGACATTCCGACAACAAAATCCATGAATTTTTTCCGACGGATGTTGGCTCAAACTTGTCTTGCATACACACGGTCACACAAAGTTTTTGGAAAATCTGATCGTTCTGAACGCGGTGACGTAAAACACGTACGTCGGGACTATAAAAGGGTAAGTAGCCAATAGCTTTCGTCTCTTAATTTATTCTGAGCATGCGTGGCACTTTGTGCGTCGGATTTGTGTACACACGATCTGAATTTCCGACAATGGATTTTGTTGTCGGAAAATTTTATAGCAAGCTCTCAAACTTTGTGTGTCGGAAATTCCTATGGAAAATGTGTGATGGAGCCTACATACGGTCGGAATTTCCGACAACAAGGTCCTATCACACATTTTCCGTCGGAAAATCCGACCATGTGTACAGGGCATAGGCATAATACATCTGCTTTGGAAGTGTCCGAAATTAGTGGGATACTGGCAGGAAGTAGTCAGGGTCATTAATAGTATTTATCAGTTACAGTTACAACTGAACCCGGTCACTTGTTTGCTTGGTGGCCTGGAAGAGGAATTATATTTTCCTGCTACATATATTGCCTTAACTAGACTATAGACTTGATCTAGCTAGAAAACTGTGCGGTACTGATTCTCTCCTCAGGCACCCACGTCACACCAATGGATACAACAAGTTAACGGTATATTGATTAGAGAGAAGAATGCATATCAGCATAGGAATGCGGATAGCAAATTTACAAAAACTTGGCAGGAGTGGCTACAGACCCCTGAGGTAGCTCCTCCTCAGTTAGTCCGTGATAGACTACATCAGATGTAGGAGAATCTTGTAAGATTAATTGGATTGCAGAATGGTGGAGGCAGGTAGACACAGCGATAGGACGGTCGGTTATACCATGTATTTGCAAAGCTTGTTTGAAGGGTGGCACACACTTTATAAGTTAGTATTCGTTTTATTTATGTTCTGTTTTCTAGAATATAACAATAACAAATCTTATTTTCAAGCTGTAGAGTATATACCTAGCTGTGATATACAGATACTGTATACTGGTTCGATTTCTGAAATGTATAATTACCAATTGAATGTATATATTATCGGAGGTCTATTTCTAATCCGGTTGTTTGTGCTTTTTTGTAATTTTGTACAATAAAAACCCTTTTCTGATTAAAAAAAGCACTTACAGCCAAAAAGAAGTAGTGAATGTGAGTCCATAACACACCAGTATGACATGCCTGTTTTAGAGGTACCTATATCGGTAAACCAAACTGTGACTACACACAGTAATGTATCTTCAGAAATTACTGCAACACACCAATAGGATGACACTTATGTACACTATGCAATTCTCTGTTCATATACCTGATGAATGGGCCTAGCATTCTGAAAATTTAAATGACATAATTTTAAACTATCACACTGACAATGCTGTTGCCTTCTTATGTAAGTACTCTATAAGATAGACATCAATAAACACTCCAAAGACATGCTGGTAGGTTAATTGGATCCAGTCTAAATTGGCCCTAGTATAGGTATGAACGTGAGTTAGGGACCTTAGATTGTAAGCTCCTTGAGGGTATAGGGACTGATGTGAATGTATAATATATATATATATATGTAAGCGCTGCGTAAATTGACGGCGCTATATAAGTACCTGAAATAAATAAATAAATAAATAAATAAATAAAAATAAACAGGAAAGCAAACAAAAAAGTTGAAAATGATCTGAGAGGTTTTTAAAAACGCTTTAGAACTGAATTGTTCAGCAGGTGAAAATGCACTTATACCCCTTTACACATAGAGTAGTAAAGTAGACTCACTCACCAGACTCAATTGAAAAGCCCCCTTAAAGCAAAAGCAGGTAATAGGAGAGCAGGTAGCTAAATTGAGCTGAGCTTGTAACTGTTTGATTTCTACCTACAAGTCCACCTTAATCACAGTGAGTGGAGGTTTAGTATTGATCAGTAGGAAACCTAAAGTATTGGAGTGCAGCTTTCTTTGAATTGGTGATTCTGGTTGCTAAGAGTGATTGACAGTGCTATTAGACGTTTTATATTACAGTGATTCTGTTTTCTGTGGGGAAGTGAAGGTGGCTTCTATCATTGTAGGTGGACAATACTGAGCATTGCATTTAGGTCATTTATTTTACATAAGTATTTCACAATATGAATGCTAAACAGCTTTTATTTTTTTAGTATTTATCCATCTTTCTGTTACTCACCTTTGCTCAGTTGACTTCACTGTACCTGCTCTCTGGGTATGAAGAGATAGTGGTTTCTGCATGAATGAAGCCTACAAAAAATCAATGCGGGCTCCATTCATAAAAGCACTGTAACTACGGTATATTGTTACTATGTAATTCTGTCATAGGCTCCATAAACGTGAAGACACTAGTTGCAAGCTTTATGAATCAGAGGTCTAACTATAACCTTCAGGGCCCCAGTGCAAAAAATAATGAAGGACCCCTGACCTGTAGTATGATGGGGGGTATTGTGAAAGGATGAGGGGCAATGTGACAGGGGCAGTATGACGGGGTATTTTGACAGGAAGGGGCAGTGTGACCAAAATAAGATTATCTAGAAAGTGTGACTAGAGGGGGGAGTGTGATAAGAGGGGGCACTGTGCAAGAAGGGGGCAGTGTGACAAGAAGGGGCAGTACGATGGGGGCAGTGTGACAGGAGGGGGCGGTATGATAGGGGGGCAGTATGACGGGGGGGCAGTATGACAAGGGGATATTGTGACAAGAGGGGGGCAGTGTGACAGGAAAAGAATACCTGGGAAGTATGACAGGAGGAGGGCAGTGTAATGAGGGAGCACTATGAAAGGAGGGGGGCTGTGTAACAAGAGGGGGTAGTGTCACAGGAGGGGGGTAAATATGACAGAAGGGGGCAGTGTGATGAGGGGGCAGAATGATGGAGGGGCAGTGTTACAAGAAGGGGGCAGTATAACAGGAGGGTATTGTGCCAAGGGGGCAGTGTGACAGGTGGGGCAGTATGACAGGTGGGGGGCAGTGTGATGGGAAATAGTATGACATGGGCAGTGTGATAAAAGAGAGGCTATGGGGCAGATGGGGGGGGGGGGGTGTGACAGGTGACAGGTGGGGAGACAGTGTCACAGGTGGGGGGCCAGTGTCACAGGTGACAGGTGGGGAGGCAGTGTGATAGGTGGGGGACCAGTGTCACAGGTGACAGGTGGGGGGCTAGTGTCACAGGTGACAGGTGTGGGGCTAGTGTCACAAGTTGCAGGCGGGGGGGGCAGTGTCACAGGTGACAGGTGGGTGCCAGTGTGACAGGTGGGGGCCAGTGTCACAGGTGACAGGGGGGGGCCAGTGTGACAGGTGGGGGCAGTGTAAGGCTTACCTTACATGAGAAGTCCAAAATGCAAGAAGCAGCATGCTTCCTTGTGATATCCATGAGATGTTCCTCCAGCGAGCACAGTTCACTTCCTGAGTGTCGGTGTATACAGTGGAGGGGGGAGGGGCCTCTGCCCCGAGCATGTATCGGCAAGACTGTACAAGCAGAGTGACAAACTCGTGCACTGAATCTGGTGCCTGCTCGGGTCAGAGGCCCCTCCCCTCTCCACTGTATACACTGACACTCGGAAAGTGAACTGTGCTCGCTGGAGGGACATCCCGCAGCCATCACATAGCTGCAGATCGCCCCCTTGCACTCCCCTCCCCTGTATAGTTATATGCCAGCCAGAGGAACAGGGGTAGATGCGGGGTCTTGGGGGCCCCCCCACACTGGCGGAATGCCAGGGCCCAGTCGTAAGTGCGACTGTTGCGACCCTGGTAATTCTGCCACTGTAATATAAATACTTTTCTACAATATCGTTAGTTATTTTGGTAAGTGCTTGTGTGCAAACCAAAGAATTGTCATTTAATTTGCATATAATATCAGCTCAAGGATGCATATGTTATGAAAATAAATAAAAGCTACTCATATTTAACCCCTTATTAACTAGTAGTTAGCCCTAATTTATTTAAATCAACTTTCCTTCTTTTGGATTTTAAATACTGTTTGTATAAAACGTTTTTGTTTGATTCAATTTGTTAATTTGCCATTTGCCATAACAGCTTCACGTTAAAAAAATACACAAAATATAAAAAAATCCAATTTAATTTGTAAATAACCTCAACAAACTTTAAACTAGAAACATAATTTTAGCGTCTTTACAAAAGGAATAAATCACTAAATAAAACTTGCATCTTTAAAAGAGCAGACTCACTGCATTTTTTCCATATAGAAAATTGCAGCAGATTTTCACCTGACATAATTGCTGGTAACCTGGCAGAGAACTTGCATGCTTTTTCTGCCAATGCAGTGAACACACTAAATGAGCAGAGCCTGGATAAAGGTAGGGAAAGCTTCCCCCGTTATGACTAAATCACACATATTAAACCACACCTATTGAGTCTCACCCATTTTAGATATGTTTTGCCCACTTTTCATCTTACCATGCTACATGCACTGCAACTCTACTCCATCCCAATTTGGTTTTCCATGATCAGAAAAGTAGCAATCCTAGGGCTAGTGGAAAGTGACTTGTTTTGCACCTTTCACTCACAAATTTTGACATTTGGGTGTGCAGGCATAATCCTACAACCTCCAAGCATCTTTGTGGCTCAATACATCTGTAAAGGTTGCCTCAGCTGAATGTGAATGGTTGCTTCAGGCAGCCATTCATGTTTAAACCTGTGAGGAAAGGTGTCTTAGAAACTCTGAATTACAAGGAACGTTACAGAGATGGGTTTTGAACTTTTAGGCTCACTATTTCTACTACCAGTCAAACTTCCACTTTGGCATTTTCGCTATTGGTGCTAAAGGACCTTGTCCAAGCACTGATTATCTGTTATCTTTTAATGAAGACTTCTCAATCAGAGAGTCTGGTAAGTGAGTATGAATGGTTTAGAATACACCTATCTGTGAATAGGTTCAATTCAGTGATTTATTTTAATTTTTCTGGAGTACTGCAAAACGTTATCTCTTTAATCATAACACTGTTAGTATATTTTACACAAATGTATCCTAATACAGACATGGATTAAAAAGGATTTTACAATCTGCTAAATCTTACCTTGAAGAAGCCTTTACATCCCTCACATGTCCTAACTCCATAGTGTTGACAGGCTGCATTATCTCCACACACTGCACATGATCCCTCTCCAATTGAGGAGCTTCTGCTGGGTGGTGATGGAATACTGCCCTCCCCTACCATGTTAATAGCTTGGCAAGTGGCGAGAGGAGAAAAGACAAGATTTGACACCTTTGCCATGGGTAAATTAAATGACAAGGACTCCACTGATATTTGTGTTGAGTCTCCTGGAAGGCCTGCTGACATGTTATGAGAAGATTCATAGCAAACCTGAGGGTTATACAGTGGAGTATGAGAAGGAGAATTCTTAAAGCGGAAAATTGGAAAACGCGGAGAAAGAGTTCTATGTGAAGTCTCCATCAAGTTACTAGGAGTCATGCAAGAATGAGTACCTGGCAAGGCATGCGTGTCTTCCCACTGTGGTGATTTGTGAGTTGAATATCCTGGTGTAGTAGGAGTTGATGGTGGAGATGTTTTAAAATACACTGACGTGCTTGGCAGAGCATCTTCTGTTTGCTGTGGAGCTGAACCTTGGTAACTGGATAAATTGGGATTTTCCATTTTTATCAGTGGCCTCTGTCCGGATGCTTGTATTTGGTACAAGCATGATGGTTTACATTCATAGCTTCCGGAATACCCCTCAATAAAAGTACTAAAGCTTGGCAAGGATGTAGTTGCAGAAGCAGTAATCTCTGTGCTCCTTAGTTCCATGTTACATTTTGTACTTGTAGAATTCATCATTTCTGAACTGAAATCAGAGGCATGACCACAGACCTGGGTAATGTAAGCGGAACCAGGTGGTGTGGGATTATACTGTATGCAGGGCATATCTGTAAATGAAATAAACATTACAAAATTCTAAAAACTAGTACTGTAAAAATGTAAAATATATAATTTATCAAATACTTCGGAAAAGCAGATTGTTGTTACATAGAGAGAAAATTATTTACTTTGATACAAGCACAATGTCAACATCTTAAAGGGAATACAAAAAATTTGCGTAGATAATTTATTTAATGATTTTAATGTTTCTTATTTCTGTTAATGAAGTATTAAATATTGCTTATGAATTCTCCATATTTACTATGTGTATTCACCAGGTTGCTATTCAGCCTTATTCAGAAAAGATACACAATTGTACGGTTACAAAAGGGACATAACCCCTCCCCATCCCTTGCTCATATGGCTTCAAAGTTAGTGTCTCTTTCTAATATCATGGAGCACTCTGTATTAGGCTCCTTTCACACAGGGTTTGTCCATTTTGACGGACTTCACTTGCTTAGCAGGGATCGATCCTTTGATCTCCGCTGAGCAGGCGGATGACAGGTCTGTCTCCGCTCACTGTGCAGAGACAGACCTGTCAGAGTCCTACTCTCCCCTATGGGAGATCCGCCTGTCCGTTTTCATACGATTCCAACCGATTAGATCCGACAGACAGATGGAAAGTAGGGTCGCTCTATGGAGGTGAAAGGGCATAGTCCAAGGTAAATAGTGGTGTACCCCATGGTTCAGTATATGTTCTAGATAGGGGATAAGGCGCTGTCCTACTGTGTTTTGTGATAAATCTTCTCAAGAGAAAACAAGAAAATATTGGTTTAAAAGCAAAAGTGTCATAAATATCAAGAGACAATTGATGTGCAAGAATAATTGATAAGTGAATCACCTGTGAGGTGAAAATAAAGAAAAAGTGCAAAGCGTGCTAAAGTGCATATAAAATGGCATATACAAAAAATCGCATGTGCAAAAAAATTGTATGTCTATGTGACATGAGAGATCCCTATACATGAAAAAGTGCTTGGGGAACCAAAACCAGTAGAATAAATATAAAAGACATGTATTTGATGATCCGCTTAAACAATAATTAAAACAAATGCATAGCGTAAACCTCAAAAAATGGAAAGTTTTCGTGTGGAAAAAACCTTAGTGTGTGTGAAAACACAATTGCAATCAAGTCAATCAAGGCAGACCCTTCTAAAGGTGTATAAACACACTCAGTGGATAATACAATCAATAATAAGTTCTTTGGAACAGATTATTTCAGCAACAGTTCTGGAAGTATGTCCCACTGGTGTAGGGAGAAAATCACAATTTTCCACCGTTGGTGTCCCGACCTCCGCTGCACCCCCACTCGTGTGTACACTTACCGGACTGCCTAACCCCTGCAGGGGTAAAAGGCATATGTAGACAGTCCTGCGATGACGACAGCGGGAAGTGGTCCTCGGTTCAAGGGTGTTATAAACTGCTCTGGCGTGAGGTCAGTCCCAGTGACAGGTATCCGTGCAAGGTGAAAACAGAAAACACTTCATAGTGTGAATCCATAAAAGGTAGGAAGTTTATTGAAAATCCATAAAATAACAGTCCATAAACTGGAGTAAAAACACAACTAAAAACACTGTGCAGGAAGCCGACTAACAGTCGAGGGGCAACGTGGTGAGGCGTGCGTTCCACCGCCCGACAACTGAAAGCGGAACTGACACGAGCTGGAAGAGAGCGATGCTGACGTGTGCGTATCACGAGGCCACGCCTTACGCGTTTCGTCATCAAGACGTCATCTGATCTACATATGCCTTTTACCCCTGCAGGGGTTAGGCAGTCCGGTAAGTGTACACACGAGTGGGGGTGCAGCGGAGGTCGGGACACCAACGGTGGAAAATTGTGATTTTCTCCCTACACCAGTGGGACATACTTCCAGAACTGTTGCTGAAATAATCTGTTCCAAAGAACTTATTATTGATTGTATTATCCACTGAGTGTGTTTATACACCTTTAGAAGGGTCTGCCTTGATTGACTTGATTGCAATTGTGTTTTCACACACACTAAGGTTTTTTCCACACGAAAACTTTCCATTTTTTGAGGTTTACGCTATGCATTTGTTTTAATTATTGTTTAAGCGGATCATCAAATACATGTCTTTTATATTTATTCTACTGGTTTTGGTTCCCCAAGCACTTTTTCATGTATAGGGATCTCTCATGTCACATAGACATACAATTTTTTTGCACATGCGATTTTTTGTATATGCCATTTTATATGCACTTTAGCACGCTTTGCACTTTTTCTTTATTTTCACCTCACAGGTGATTCACTTATCAATTATTCTTGCACATCAATTGTCTCTTGATATTTATGACACTTTTGCTTTTAAACCAATATTTTCTTGTTTTCTCTTGAGAAGATTTATCACAAAACACAGTAGGACAGCGCCTTATCCCCTATCTAGAACATATATTTTAGTTTGGATTACACCTTGGTGTTTTCCACTTTTAGGGGGGCAGCAGTCCCTTTTTTATTTCATTGTCCTAAGCGCGGAACTTTTGTTACCCATGGTTCAGTGTTGGTTCCTTACTTTTTAACATATTTTTGAATGATTTAGAGTTTGGGGTTAAAAGTATAATTTCAGTGTTTCCAGATGACACCAAGCTATGTAGTGTAAGAAATTGAATATCCTTATAGGGTTTTACTTCCTCTTTGTTCCCCTGCAAAGTAAAAGCATAATGGGCTAGTATGCATTGCATACTAGCCCATTATGTGCCACTTACCTGCAAACAAAGCCCACGCTGTCCCCGCTGGTGGCCGCATCCATCTTCGCCCCTCTTCCTTCGGGGGGCCACGGACTCCGGCTCTGTGACTGGCCGGAGCCACGTGACGTCACTCCCGCGCATGCACGCGGGAGCCGTTACTCACGGCACTTGTGAGTGAAGAAACGGCACGGAGGGCTGTTTCTTCACAGCGCATGCGCCGATGACATCATTGGCGGAGTGTACAGCAAATATCTCTTAAACGCTGCACGTTTAGGATATGTTTCCACTACCTATAGGTAAGCCTTATTCTAGGCTTACCTATAGGTAAAAGTCATAATCAGAGGTTTACAACCACTTTAATGATAGCATGTAATGTCAAGCTGCAGTTTCTAAAGCAAGCAAAACACCTTCTTGTATTAAAAAAAAGAATATATTCCAGAAAGACATACTTTTGCCCCTTTAATCATTAATAAGACCACATCTAGAATGTGTAGAAGGGGGGGCACACACTAGGGGTCTAGTGTGGATTTTGGGGGGGTGTCTTTTATTTTTCTGTGAGATATCTCTCAACATTCAAAGCAGACTTGAAGGACATGGATTTTGAGGGGTATAGATTGAGGGCCCCCCGCCCCACGGCTTTTTTTTAACATCTTATTTTTGTGTGGGATCACTTTGAAAATCCATACCAGATCTCCCTCAATGGTAAGGATCTGGTATGAATTTTGGGGGGCTGGGGTGCACAAAGGTTTTTTTTGTTGTGTCTTTTTTGTGGAGTTCTCCCTTTTAATCTTGCCCTTGGCAAAAAATGGTCTGGTTTGGATATTGAGAGCAATCCCTTGCCCACGTGGTTTACAAATAGATCAAAGAGAATGGGAAATGTCATATGACAGCAAAAGTTTTTTTTTCTAAATGTCACTTTTGCTTTAGTACATCCTACAGGTGTGCCACTGCCCTTGAAGGTTTAAGGCATCCCCATTCCCCTTTTTTTCCACAAAACTTGCAAATTGGCCTTAAAACCAGAAAAGACCAGAAAAAAAAACAAGTTTCAGCTCCTGTAGACTTCAATAAGGTTTGGGTTCTATGTTCAGGGTTCACAAAGTTTTAGGACTTGGTTTGGCAAATGACCTGTAAATTGAATCCAAGCCATTTGTTTGTTTGTTTTTTTAACTTTTAGAAACATTTATATCATTCTTTCTTATGTCTTTACAGGGTCTCTCTTTTTCAGAAACAGTAACGTGCAGGAAGAGCAATAAGTGCATCTGTACCCAGTTGTGTATCCCTTCCATGTATTTCTCCAGTGTGTACTTCCTCAGGGTCTGAAAGCTGAAATGAAGTGGGGAGTAAGTCAGGTGCTACCCTGATTTTTGATACTGTGTTATGGTCACTTGAATTCAAATAGGTTTTTATTACTGGGATAAGCTTGAAGGCTAGGATATTGGAGAATCAGGTATCTCATTGCAGGGCCTCCTGGTTGAGACCAAACACCACTTGGGCTTCAGGACTTGGAGGAGCCCATCTTTTCATTACTGGTGGCAAACAGCAATCACACTAGTCAGTGACAGTTTGCTTAGGTCATGTATCCATTGCTGGATAAAAAAAAAAGTGCCCAATGATAAATCGAACAGTAGTCACCAATGCAGGGGCGAAAAGTTTAAAATGTGGGTGGAACTCCACTTTAAAGTACAGTCCTTTTGACATCCTTCATCTAGATGGCAGCTCACCTCCTCAAATCTACAAACCTTCCATGTGGAGGTGAGCTGCCATCTAGATGAAGGAAGGTCCATAGACGTAGAGTATCTGGATTTTGCAAAGGCATTTGATACAGTTCCCCACAAACGTTTACTATACAAGCTAAGATCTGTCGGCATGGACCAAAGGGTGAGTACCTGGATTAAAAACTTGCTACACCGCGAGTTCAGAGGGTAGTGATAAATTGGGAGTACTCGGAATGGTCCAATGTGGAAAGTGGGGTCCCTCAGGGTTCTGTCCTAGGACCAGTCCTATTTAATTTATTCATAAATTACCTGGAGGATGGGATAAACAGCTCAATCTCAGCATTTGCGGACAATACTAAGTTAAGCAGGGCAATAGCTTCTCCACAGGATGCGGAAACCTTGCAAGAAGATCTGAACAAATTATTGGGATGGGCAACTACATGGTAAATGAGGTTTAAGGTGGAAAAATGTCAAATAATGCATTTAGGTGGCAAAAACATGAATGCAATCCACTCACTAGGGGGAGAACCTCTGGGGGAATCTAGGATGGAAAAGGACCTGGGGGTCCTAGAAGATGACAGGCTCAGCAATTGCATGCAATGCCATGCTGCTCCAAGCAAAGTCAATAGAATATTGGCATGCATTAAAAAAGGAATTAACTACAGAGATAAAACGATAATTCTCCCACTCTACAAGACTCTGGTCTGGCCGCACATGGAGTATACAGTCTAGTTCTGGGCTCCAGTCCTCAGGAAGGATGTGCTGGAAATGGAGAGAGTACAGAGAAGGGCAACAAAGCTAGTAAAGGGACTGGAGAATCTTAGTTATAAGGAAAGATTACAAGCATTGAACTTAATCGCTCTGGAGAAGGGACGCAAAAGAGGGGACATGATTTCAATGTACAAATACCATACTGGTGACTAGGGATGAGCTTGATGTTCAGGTCGAACGTAAGTTCGACTCGAACATCGGGTGTTTGACCGTTCGCCGAAGAGCGAACATTATGGGCGTTCGTGGCAAATTAGAGCGCCGCGGAACGCCCCATAATGCACTGCGAGATCACAGTGCAGTGCTGTATGATGATTGGCCAAAGTATGCACCTGACCTGCATGCTTGGGTCAATCACAGTGTGCTCTGCTAAGAGAGCCATAATCATGGCGCAGGGGGACTAAGTCCACGCCCCACTCTATAAAAGGTTGCTTACACGGCGAGCCGCGTGTAGTGTTGTTGGTGTGGACAGAGAGATAGCTTGATTTAGATTAAGCAGGCAGGTTATTCAGTTAGTTGCAGTGTATTTGATATATATATATACAGTCAGTCTAATATGTAAAAGGGTGTATTTACAGGCCCCAAAAATACACCACTCAGCGCCAAGGGCCCTAGCAGTGCCAGAGCAGTAATCAGTAATGAATGAGAAACAAACAGGAAACAAAATAAATATGTAAAAATGACACAAAATATTAAGTGACAAAGGTCTCAAATAAAACAGAGAAGCAGCCGTTTAAAATTGCAGAGACATCATCATAAATCGTGACATACCAAAATCAACAAAGTGATCATAGTAACACACTAAAAACAGCGCTAGTGTTGAGCTAAACGGATAATGTGGCCAACTACACATGCAAAAAAAGTCCTTCAAGAGAGAAGAGCAGTAAGAATAATGGTTCAGATAGTGTTCATAGGTGATCAAAAGTAGAAAAGTTCAGCGTGCACCTTCCACCGATCCATCCACTTCCACCCTGTGAGAACACACTCCCCTCAGGGGGTTAAACTCACCAGAGCCTAGTAATAAGCCTAATAATAAGCATCCAAGAAAGGGGAAATTTTGGCTTTTTTTGCCTACAGGTTTGAGCACATGGCTTGCTGTTGCCATGTTGGTTTGGTGATTTATGAGCCCTGACCATCTTGGATTCCTCTGGAGGGTAGCTGACAGTGGCTGGTGGCTTGGATTTCCCCTTTCTTGGATGCTTATTATTACTAGGCTCTGGTGAGTTTAACCCCCTGAGGGGAGTGTGTTCTCACAGGGTGGAAGTGGATGGATCGGTGGAAGGTGCACGCTGAACTTTTCTACTTTTGATCACCTATGAACACTATCTGAACCATTATTCTTACTGCTCTTCTCTCTTGAAGGACTTTTTTTGCATGTGTAGTTGGCCACATTATCCGTTTAGCTCAACACTAGCGCTGTTTTTAGTGTGTTACTATGATCACTTTGTTGATTTTGGTATGTCACGATTTATGATGAAGTCAGTCTAATATATATATATATATATATATATATATATATATATATATATATACATACTGTATATACATTTAGCATAGACTATATATTCAGTGTTTACTCTATATTCAGTCAGTGCAGGCAGTGTATTAATATATATAGATACAGTCTCATTTTTTATATATAAATATATATACTCTGCATCCAGCGTAGCCTATATCTACAGTGCATTCTGTGGTGTACTGTTTCTAATACACTTCAGACGGTGTACACAGTATCTAATACAGTGTGTACAGTGTCTACTACACTTCTGGCAGTGTACACAGTATCTAATACAGTGTGTGCAGTTTCTTATACACTTCTGGTGGTGTACACAGTACACAATACAGTGCAGCCATAGTACAGTTGCTAATACAGTGCAGGCGGTGTACACAGTATCCAATACAGTGTGTACAGTTTCTACTACACTTTTGGTGGTATACACAGTACACAATACAGTGTAGCCGTAGTACAGTTGCTAATACAGTGCAGGCGGTGTACACAGTATCTAATACTGTGTGTACAGTTTCTACTACACTTCTGGTGGTGTACACAGTATCTAATACAGTGTAGTGTGGTATTGCAAAACAAAATATACATCATGGCCACAAAGGAGGAGCAGACGCTCACAGGTCACTAAAGGAGGGCGAGCAGCATCTGTGTCTATAGTCAACAGTGCTGATCGTGGACATGGTGCATCCTCTGCAGGTGGCCATGGGGCACGCTTGTCCTTTTTTTTTGCTGCTGGCCATGTTATTGAGCCAGAACATGCAGAAGTGGTGGAGTGGATAATGAAGTGTCACGGTGTCACGTTGCTACTGGTGTGAGCCCACAGGCGAGCAGGTCACGCGGGATCCCCCAGGGCGTGGAATCTAAGGCCCAGCCGATATTCTGCTAGGGACCTTGCCAGAAGGTTGCGGTAAGAGCCTCATTATTCTATTTGTGTTCAGCGGCCAGCGTACGGAATTTAACTGCGTCCTGACCGACTGTCATTCCTTGCTGACGAAGACGAAGGAGGGCTCCAGCAGCAGAAGACATTCTGCCGGGCTCATCAAAAGTTTTCCAGAATGCATCCAAAAAGGCCTGGAGGTCAGGGGTGATAGAATCATGCTGTTCCCAGAGAGGGGAGGCCCAAGCTAGAGCATCACCAGAAAGGAGAGGGATGAAATATGCGACTTTCCTGCGATCAGTTGGAAAATGGTGGTTGGAAAGTTCAAAGTGGATGGAACACTGATTAATGAAGCCATGACAAGCCTTAGGGTCGCCAGAAAAACGAGTATGTGGCGGCAGGTGCAAGCAGGGATTGCCAGGTGTAGCAGGTAACACAGGAGCAGATGAGGCAGAAGCAGGAGCCGAAGGAGCTGAAGTTGCAGCAACTTGCAGACGATCCAGACGGGACGTAAGATCCTGTAGAAACAGCATTATTCGCTCTTGATTTGCTTGCTGGGAGTTAAATCTCTGAACTAGATGTTGCATTTGATCCTCGGTCAGTGGCCGACTCTCTGAGGAGCTCATGGCTTGAGCAAACTGTCACAGTGCTACTGGTGTGAGCCCACAGGTGATCAGGTGACGCGGGATCTCCCAGGGAGTGGAATCTAAGGGCCAGCCGGTATCCTGCCAGGGACCCCCTCACGAGGGTTTGGGCTTAGCTGCATGCTGACCCCAGGTCACGACCCCCAGGTTTACCCTGCTCGCAGAGGAGAGTACCAGAAGACACTGTCAGATACGGATGGATGGATGAAGAAAAGCAGAGCCGGATAGCGAGCCAAGGTCAGGGCAGGCAGCAAACAACGTAATCAGGAGAACTAGCCGAGTTGGTACACAAGAGATCAGTTCATGAGAGGTCAGGTTAAACAGGTTACACGCAGGGTGCTCAGGAACAAGTGTTGCTCAAGCAACCAGAAACTGGTCTGAGTGGAATTTAAATAGAGAAGCACATGGGAGGCTGGACAGGAAGTAGCAGGAAGGAAGGATATAAAAGGCAACAGGTGAAGCCGGCGACACCCATAGATGCTGAGTGCAGCAAGAGCTAAACACAAGCATGTGGAACCACAGGAACCAGCCAAACTACAGCAGTAAAAGGTAAGACACAGATCAGCACCGCAGCTGATCTGTGACACAAAGCTGTCCTCATCCTCCTCATCCTCTGTCACCCAGGGTCAGAGTTGTTTGCCTTCCAACGCAGCTGCCAAAGTGGCCTATTTCACCGGCTCTTTGTCCACAGTCACTCCTTCCGTAGCCCCACCATCATGCACGGAGTCCCCAGAATTATTTGATCACAGTGTCAGGTACATGCTGCTGGAGGATGCGCATTTGAAGGCTCCGATGTTGGTTCCCAGGTTGAGGAAGGGAGTAATGTGAGCCTAGAGAGAGGGGGTGCCCAAGGACAAGAAACTGGCAGTCATGTTCCCCCAGCTGCAGCATACTGCCAAGTTTGCTCCAGTGACGAGGAGGGAGGGGATGATGAGATCACTGGCTGTACTTGGGTGCCTGAGAGAAGAGAGGAGGAGGCACAACTCCAATGAGGCAGGATGTCCTCTAGAGGGCAGCTTAAGGGCAGCCACCCTATTGCATCACACCGCAGAGCTCCACAGGTGCAGGGCACTGCTGATTCCCTGCTGACTTTTTTTTTTTTTAATTGTTTATTTATCCAAGGAACACAGCCCACATGGACCCACAAGTTACAGTGTATCACATATATCATGTAGCATTACGAAGAAAAAGGAAACATAGCATATGGTACAATATCATAACTCCATCAACAATACTATTGGAAACAGTGCATAACATGGTATTAAACAGTTAATATGTTGAGTATGAACAGTTTGTTGACCGGATGGTGTTGTGGAGTGTTACAGTCGTATGGTCTTAGTCCTCTTTTCTTAATAAAATTTTAGGAGGTAGAGGGTAAAGGTAAGAAATGGAAAGTAGCAGAGAGGGTGGGTGCGTCGCACGAACATGGAGTGTCGCGCAATCTGTACTAAATTTATAGTTGTGAGGTTTTTTTGCCGCTGCCTGTAAGGCTTCAATGGCATAATGCTGTTTTGTATGTGTTCATGTCTCAACTTCGGCTCTTCTCAGGACCTGGCCTTCAGCCGAGTATATAAACATAATCCACATCTGCCAGGTTTTGGAAAATGTCTCTTCTCTATGTTGTGCCGTGAGGATGAGGCCCTCCATTTTTCTTATTTCCTCCACTTTTCCGAGCCATAGGTCAATGGTCGGCGGGAGGGCAGATTTCCAACAAAGTGCTATGCAGGCCTTGGCTGCATCAAGTAGGTGGCGTATCACTGACTTCTTATATATTCTTATATTCTGTCGGGAATGTCTGTAGCATGTAAAAGAAAGAATGCTGGGTCGTCTGTAATTGTCCTGTCAGTGAATTGTTGTACAATCTCACGTACTACTTTCCAGAAGTGTGCTAGTTTGGGACATGACCAAAAGATGTGTAACAAGGTCCCCTTGTCCAACTCACAGCGCCAGCACAGGTCCAATGTTGTTGAAAAAAATGTATGTAGTAATGTTGGGGTTCTGTACCATCTGGAGAGTGTTTTGTAATTTGTTTCTTGGATCTTGGCGCAAATGGAAGATTTATGCGTAAATCTAAGTATGTGTTGTCTCTTTGTGGTGTTGAAATGGCAATCTAACTCTGTTTCCCATTTGAGTGATCCCGGGGCCCTGCTGACTTTTAAAAGTTCCTTGGTGTGGGCCTTTTTCGACACGGTGCAGCAAATCGCACCGTTGCCGTTTGCAACCTATGTCTGAAGCGGATCAAGCGTGGCCAGAACAGCAGGTGCTTGGGCACCACATGCTTGACCAGACATATGACGACCTGCCATGCAGTCCATTGGCAACAGCACTTGAAAGACCCACATCAAAGAAAAAGGCAGACTTCTCCTTGCTCCTCATCTGGGATCTCCAACCCTACTATACCTCCAGTCCTCTCAAAAACCTGCACTGAGAGGGATGAAGGTATAGAAATAGGTGTCCCAAGTATTTACAGACAATCTGCTAGCAGTACACCACTACCTGATTTTAGCAGGCAAATTTCCCTACCCCAGTTGCTGAACCGTAAAAAGAAATTTGGTCCCAGCCATCCACATGCTCAGTGTCTAAATGCTAGCTTGGCCAAATTGCTAGCTGCCTTGTCAGCTGGTAGACTCTGCCCCCTTTCATGAATTTGTGGAATGTGCTGTACCTCAGTGGTAGGTTCCAAAACGCTATTTCTTTTCACAAAAGCCATCCATTCCAGCTCTCTACCGGCATATGGAAGGCAATGTTTTGACCTCATTGGACAGGGCAGTCAGCAGTAAGGTGCATAATACTGCTGACTCATGGTCCAGCAGGCATAAGCAGGGTAGTTACCTTTCCTTCACGGCGCACTGGGTAACTCTGCTGGCAGCTGGGAAGGATGCAGAACAGGGTTCAGTTTGTTAGAGCTTGTTCTGCCACACCTCCAAAATGCTAGTGGTGATTCTGCTGTAGCTTTCTCCTCCACCCCCTCCTCTTCTTCTTCCTCTATTGCCTCTTCTGCAGATTTGTCCTCTGAACCAGCGGTGCTCCGTAAGCGTTCAAGGGGCTACACAAGCAGTCAGGCTAAAAGATGCCATGTGGTGCTTGAGTTGGTCTGCATAGGGGACAGGAGCCACACTGGGGCAGAGATTCTGTCAGCTCTGCAGGGGCAGGCTCAGAGGTGGTTGACGCCATGCCAGCTTCAGCCAGGAATGGTTGTATGTGACAATGGCACCAACCTTCTCTCCGCCCTCTGACAGGGACACTAGACCCATGTTCCATGTTTGGCACACCTCCTGAATTTGGTGGTGCAGCGGTTCATGAACAGGTACCCAGGCTTACAGGATCTCCTGAGGCAGGCCAGAAAAGTCTGTGGTCATACAATGCCAGTGCTCGGCTGGCTGACATTCAAAGGGAATGCAACCTGCCCACCAACCGCCTCATTTGTGACATGCCCACCAGGTGGAACTCAACATTGGCAATGCTGCAGCGGCTGGGGAGGGCCATCAATGAGTACCTGTGTGAGTATGGCACCAGGACAGTCGGGGGAGCTTGGCTTCTTTTCGCCACGCCAGTGGCTACTGATCAAGGATGCATGCACTGTCCTGTCACCATTTGAGGAGGCCACAAGGATGGTGAGCAGTGACAATGCATGCATCAATGACACTGTCCCTCTAGTCTTCCTGTTGGAGCACACGCTTCATGGAATCATGGACAGTGCATTTGAGGCAGAACAGCGGGAGGAAGAGGAGGACTTCCTTACCTCTCAAGGCCCCCTTTATCCAGATAGCATTCCTTCGGGCCCGCCAAACACACAGGAAGAAGAGGAGGAGGAGGAGGATTGTGTCAGCATGGATGTAGAGGATAACACTCAGCAGCAGTCTTCAAGGGATGGTTTTCAGTCCCCAGAAACCCAAGGAGTTGTACGTGGCTGGGAAGAGGTAGTTACGGATCATGTGATCCTTAGTGACCCAGAAGACTCAGAATCAAATGCCTCTGCAAACTTATGCTGCGTGGCCTCCCTGATACTGCAAAGCCTGCGAAAGGACCCTAGGATTCGTGGTATCGAGGAGAGGGATCATTATTGGCTGGCAACCCTTCTTGAACCACATTACAAGGGTAAGGTTGCAAAACTCATCCTGCCTTTGCAGAGGGAGCAGAGGACGAAACATCTTCAGGAGGCCTTGAAGAAAGGTTTGTGCAGCGCATTTCCAGACCCTGGAAGGTTACAATTTTCTTGTGCTGGACAACGTGTTGCTGAGGCTTCGTTTAGTCAAAGGAAGAGCAGTGGAGAAGGTGGCCGGCTGACCGATGCCTCTAAACAATTTTATATTCCTCAGTGCCAAGGTCTGATCGGTTGAAGCAACCATCGCCAGCGTCTGCATTACATGGTGCAGGAATATCTAGGGGCAAGAGCAGACTTGGAGACCTTTCCAACAGAGCATCCACTGGGTTACTGGGTCTTGAGGATGGACCACTGGCCAGAACTTGCTCAATATGCAATTGAGCTACTGGCCTGTCCTGCATCCAGCGTGCTTTCTGAACGCACATTCAGTGCTGCTGGAGGATTTGTAACGGATCAAAGAGTAGGCCTGTCCACAGACTCCATTGATAGGCTCACATTCATAAAAAATAATCAGTCTTGGATCAGCAGCTATCAAGCACTTGATGCTGATGTAACTGATTGAATTTGTTATGGATGTGGGATCCCTTGAAGACTGCCTATGCTGACTATCCTATTCCTCCTCAAACTTGATAATTCTAGCTTCCAACAATATTTTTGGTTTAGGGCACCACCACCACCCAAGGCCCAATTTGTTTGCCCGTTTAACAAGGGCATGTAATTACAATTTTTGATCTAATATTTCACAGCAGGGCCCGTTTCTGCACCCAAAAAGAGTATCTGTGAGGGGTTACAGTGTTGTGGCACCACCACCACCCAAGGCCCAATTTTTCTGCCCCTGTGTAACAGGGGCATGTAATTACAATTTTTGATCTAATATTTCAACGCAGGGCCCGTTCCTGCACCCAACAAGAGTATCTGTGAGGGGTTACAGTGTTGTGGCAACACCACCACCACCCAAGGCCCAATTTTTCTGCCCCTGTTTAACAGGGGCATGTAATTACAATTTTTGATCTAATATTTCACAGCAGGGCCCGTTTCTGCACCCAAAAAGAGTATCTGTGAGGGGTTACAGTGTTGTGGCACCACCACCACCCAAGGCCAAATTTTTCTGCCCCTGTGTAACAGGGGCATGTAATTACAATTTTTGATCTAATATTTCAACGCAGGGCCCGTTCCTGCACCCAACAAGAGTATCTGTGAGGGGTTACAGTGTTGTGGCAACACCACCACCACCCAAGGCCCAATTTTTCTGCCCCTGTTTAACAGGGGCATGTAATTACAATTTTTGATATACTATTTCACAGCAGGGCCCATTCCTGCGCCCAACAAGAGGATCTGTGAGGGGTTACAATGTTGTGGCAACACCACCACCACCCAAGGCCCAATTTTTTTGCCCCTGTTTAACAGGGGCATGTAATTACAATTCTTGATATAATATTTCACAGCAGGGTCCGTTCCTGTGCCCAACAAGAGTAACTGTGAAGGCTTACAGTGTTGTGGCACCACCACCACCACCACTAAAGGCCCAATTTTTCTGCCCCTGTTTAACAGGGGCATGTAATTACAATTTTTGATATAGTATTTCACAGCAGGGCCCGTTCCTGAGCCCACCAAGAGTAACTGTGAGGGCTTACAGTGTTCTGGTACCATAAACACCTAAGGCCCAATCTTCTGAAGAGTATATAGGGCAGGCCGTATAGTATATATACTGCTGTTCAGAGTATTTACTGCATAGGGGCCTGGGGGACCCCCACGCCATTTTTTTTACATTTGGGTGCAGGGTTCCCCTTAATATCCACACCAGACCCAAAGGGCATGGTAATGGACTGGGGGGACCCATGCCGTTTTTTTTCAATGATTTTCATCTATATTGCTGGGACCCGACAATACATTACAGCCGCGAGTAGTTTTTTTTTTTTTTTAACAAACAAAATTTTATTAAATTTACAGAAATGTATTACAAACATAGTCTTCGTTGCATTATGGTTCAACTGCATACATCATAATCCTGATGTTAACCAACAACATAAGTACAAAATAAATATAATTATTCCCGCGCTATCAGGTGTAGATTAAACTGGACTCAATTAGGAAAAGCTACCTGCACCGAATCAGGTACAAACCAAACCCTGTGGATGAATAATATTAAGACTAGGTGGTGCCTGCTAATCCTGGGTAGATTAGTTAAAGTAACTTAAAATAGTGTAACATGTAACATAGTGTTATGTTACACTATTATAAGTACAACTTCATTTTCACCTTATCCCCTTTATTGTTTCTCTTAGCCCATTGTTCACCCTGCATTTATTCCTAGCAATCTGTCAGCCACTAGTTGCACCGGGGCAAGACCCGGCACATCAGGCCACGGTGCCCATAGTTTCTCAAATTTTTGTGTACTTCCCCTGTGCTAGTATATCAGCTTTTCCATTCTCAATACTGTGCTTATATTGTCAATCCATTCTTCTAGTGTGTCATAATTAATTTTATAGCTTGAAATAAAACCCTGTGTATAGCCTCTCTGCTGTGCCCCTCCCATTCGTATTCCTCCAAAGCACCCAGGAGATACTTTCTTGGGTCCTGTGGAAGAGTAACTTTAAACACTGAATTGACAGTATTTACTACTCCTGCCCAATATGTATGTAGCTTAGGACACCGTCACAGCAGGTGTATGAGGTCCCCATGATCTCATTTACATCTTGTGCGTGTGGAGTCAGGTTGCAAGTTCATCATATGGAGTCTGTGAAGGGTGTAGTACGTTCTTAACAGTATGTATAGCTGGATAAGTCGTTGGGACACATTTAATGAGCACATGCCCACCGCCTGAAAGATCACCTTCCATTGTTCCCCATCCAACTGTCCAACATCCTCCCATTTCTCCCTCAGGGAATGCTGCCTCATCATGGACTGTAACAGGGTGGCATAGCATTGGGAAATAAATCCTTTAAACGAAACAGCATTCCCAAGAAGGCTAAACACTGGAGTCAGGGACAAGTGCCACTCTGAGGACTGGCCTTTTGCTGCGACCGCATGACTAAGTTGCATATAGTAGAAGTGCATCAAGGAGGGTAGACCATATGTTTCCTTCAGAATCGCGTAGGAGCACAGCACCCCACCACTGAATATTGGCTTGAGATGGGTAACTCCAAATGCCTTCCACCTAGCTCCAGACTGCAGTTTGGCCAGTTCAATGTATGTGTCATTGTGCCATATGGGGCTGTACACTGTATAGCCATGAGTATTCTGGAGATATTTGGATTTGTTCCATACCTTCTGAACCAGACTAAAAGTTGGGTACTTTTTGTGTGGTTTAGTGAAGGCTGAGGCCTCCAGCGCCATGGGGATTGGGCCTCTACCCACTGTGTGGAGCATCAGTTTCTGAGGTGAGCTTTGCGACCTAGTTATCGTCCCCTCCGCTGTTGCAAATGTACCAATTAGATGTTGTAACTGGGCTGCTAAGTAATACAGCCAGGGATTGGGCAACGCCAATACACCGCTGTCTTTGGGTCTCTGCAAGTACTCCAGTTTATTCCTAGGGGGCCTATTTTTCCAAATGAGGCTGTGAAAAAATGGTATTTACTATACAGAATATCTTCAAGGGGATAGCCATGGGGGTATTATGGAGGAAATACAGTAGTTGTGGCATGAGTATCATCTTTATTAGATTCACTCTGTCCGCAGCTGACAGGGAGAGGGAGTTCCAAGTTTTAATTTTTTTCTCTAAACCGCTGAAGGAGGGGAGAGATATTTAAATGAATATAGTCCCTCGGCCTAGATGTGATCTGAATCCCTGAGTATTTAAAGGAGGTGGTAATGGGTATAGGACATGAGGAGTTCACTGTCTGTGTGTCATCCCCATCCAGCAGGAGTAGAGCAGATTATGACCAGTTTATAAGCAAACCAGAAAATCCACTGAATCTGGATACGGTCGACCTGGCCTCCCAATGGGAAAGATCTGTGTCTCCTAACAGAAGCATGGTGTCATCAGCATATAACATGACTTTTTCCTGCATGTTACCATAGCAGAAACCAGTGATGCGCTGATTGGCCCTAATCTCAATTGCCAGTGGCTCAATAGCTAGCGCAGAGAGAAGGGGGGACAACGGGCAGCCTTGCCTAGTACCCCTCCCCAATGCGAAGCCCCGAGACAGGGAGCCAGACACCCTAACAGCAGCCTGCGGCTGGCTGTAGAGGAGTTTAACCCAGGAAATGTAATTTGGACCAAACCCAAATTTCAGCAAAATCGACCATAGATATTCCCAGTCTATACTGTCAAACGCTTCCGTGGCATCTAACGATAGTAGCGCCCTACTGCCCATGTTATCTGCCTTAAACTGAATATTTAGAAAAAACCTTCTCAGATTGACAGCAGTGGATTTATTGGGCATGAAACCTGCTTGGTCATCATGCACAATAGATGCGATCACTCCATTCAGCCTGACCTAAGCTAATATCTTGACGTCGCTCTGTAGCAACAAGATAGGGCGATATGCCTCTGGATCCACTGGGTCCTTACCCGGCTTGAGTAATAGAACGATGTTCGCCTTGGACATTGAAGGTGGAAGAAACCCTCCCTCTCGTGATTTATTAAAGACTTTTTGTGAGTAGTTTTAAATTAAATTTTTTTCCTTTAGAAATGTTATTTTGCTGTTGTATTGTTCTAAACATGGGAAAAATGCGCTACTTTACAGGCATACTAAGGACACCCCCAGGCACGATATTTAAAGGAATATTTCATTTTTAATGTTTCACTTAAAGCATTATTAAAATCACTGCTCCCGAAAAAACGTCAGTTTTTAAAACTTTTTTTTGCATTGATACATGTCCCCTGGGGCAGGATCCGGGTCCCCAAACACTTTTTGTGGCAATAACTTGCATATAAGCCTTTAAAATGAGCACTTTTGAATTTTCATGTTTGCGTGTTCGAACAAATTTTTTGCCTGTTCGCATGTTTTGCTGCGAACTGAACCGGGGGGGTGTTCGGCTCATCCCTACTGGTGACCCCACAATAGGGATAAAACTTTTCCACGAAAGGACATTTAAAAAGACTCACTGCCATTCACTAAAATTAGAGGAAAAGCAATTTAACCGGAAACAGCGTAGAGGGTTCTTTACGGTAAGAGCGGTAAGAATGAGAAATTCTCTTCCACAAGCTGTGGTTTCAGCACGGAGCATAGATAATTTCAAAAAACTATTAGTTAGGCACCTAAATGACCACAACATACAGGGATATACAATGTAATATTGACACACACCCCGGTTTGAACTTGATGGACTTTTCAACCTTACCAACTATGTAACATGTTAATACCTAATTTGAATTCAAACATGCAAATTGTTCATAACGCCATGTAAGGAAAATATAAATTTACAGAGATGCTAAATTTGTACTTAACAAAACTGTGTATTTATATATATGGTAAAGCACTACAAGCATGCATGGCCAGTCTGACTATTGGAATCCCTCTGGTTAGGGCAACAAGCAGGTATTAGATAATTGTGTGAACAAACTAAATTTATACCATAAGTTTAAAAAAAATCCAGAATAGTGATTAAAAAATTGTGGGTACTGGCAACAATCTGATGCCCCAGGAAGATGTTTCTTAGACCGAAACGTACTATGGGCGGAGAATAGCGGTGACATCATCACGCCTGCCCGGGGCACTGGCAGTGCGGTCTTAAATGCTTATATTGTCTTCTTTTTGTGAGTAGTTTTAGTTGATTTTACAATAAATTGATATATACAGTACTTCGCTAAGGGATACTATTATCTTTTTCTTTGGTATGTACTGTTGATGGTGAGCTCAGATTTAGTGAATAATTATGAGATAATTTCTGTGGCATACTATCTCTATGAGAGCGATTCGAGGCTTTATTGGTTGAGAGGCTAAGGAGATTGAAGCCTTCTATCAATCCATCCATCCATGCATTCATGCATTCCTGTGGAATCCTGTGTCATTCAAATGCGGTTTTAGACCTTTTGTAATGTAAGGTCTAAATTTCTGGTAAGCAGCCTTTTTTTCTCACATTGTGGCTGGTGCACTTTTGGATTTATCAAGATTTTTCCTTTGCAATGGACTTTTTTTCAATTAACACTTGAACTTTATTTATTAGCTCTTTGATTTAATCTTTTTTGAATTTATGTGACAGTGCAATACTTATCTCTTATAAGCATTTTGAATATTTGTATGTAATATCAGTGAGTGCTGCTGTCATCATTACAGTGGAATCTTGGATTACGAGCATAAAGGAGAATGCTTGTAATCCAAAGCACTCGCATATCAAAGAGAGTTTCCCCATAGGAGTCAATGGAAACAAAGATAATTCGTTCTGCATTGACTTCTACTACATGCAATACCGCATGTGGCCAGAGGTGGGGGGCGCCGAAGTGCCTCGGAAATACTCGGGGAGAGCTCAGCTGAACTCGGAAAGCCTTGAAAAGGCTCAGAAACACTCGGGAATGGAGTATTTCTGAGTGTTTCCGAGTATTTCTGAGTGATTCTGAGTATTTCCGAATGGCTCCGAACCGTTCCGAGTGTCCACAGCGCCCCCGCACCTCTGGCCAAATGCGGTACTGCACACCCCATTAGCTTGAATTCTGCTTGTTTTGCGAGACAACACTTACAAACCGAGTGAGAATTAAAAAAAAAAAAAAAAGTTGCTTGTCTTTCAAAACGCTTGTTAACCGCGTTACTTGTAAACCAAGGTTCCACTGTATATATCATATATATATATATATTTTTTTATTATACACCCATTGATGTTTTTGGGGTGTACTTAGCACAGGATATACAGTATCTCACAAAAGTGAATGAACCCCTCACATTTGAGTGAGTGTACAGCTTGTATAACAGTGCAAATTTGCTGTCCCCTCAAAATAGCTCAACACACAGCCATTAATGTCTAAACCGCTGGCAACAAAAGTGAGTGAGTCAAAATGTCCAAATTGGGCGCAAAGTGTCAATATTTTGTGTGGCCACCATTATTTTTTAGCACTGCCTTAACCTTCTTGGGCATGGAGTTCACCAGAGCTTCACAGGTTGCCACTTCCTCTTCCACTCCTCCATGACGATATCACGGAGCTGGAGGATGTTAGAGACCTTGCGCTCCTCCACCTTTCGTTTGAGGATGCCCCACAGATGCTCAATAGGGTTTAGGTCTGGAGACATGCTTGGCCAGTTCATCACCTTTACCCTCAGCTTCTTTAGCAAGACAGTGATCATCTTGAAGGTGTGTTTGGGGTTGTTATCATGTTGGAATACTGCCCTGTGGCCCAATCTCTGAAGATAGGGGATCGTGCTCTGCTTCAGTATGTCACAGTACATGTTGGCATTCATGGTTCCCTCAATGAACTGTAGCTCCCCAGTGCTGGCAGCACTTATGCAGTCCCAGACCATGACACTCCCACCACCATGCTTGACTGTAGGCAAGACACACTTGTCTGTGTACTCCTCACCTGGCTTCCGCCACACACGCTTGACACCATCTGAACCAAATAAGTTTATCTTGGTCTCATCAGACCACAGGACATGGTTCCAGTAATCTATGTCCTTAGTCTGCTTGTCTTCAGCAAACTGTTTGCGGGCTTTTTTGTGCATCATCTTTAGAAGAGGCTTCCTTCTGGGACGACAGCCATGCAGACCAATTTTATGCAGTGTGCGACATATGGTCTGAGCACTGACAGGCTGACCTCCCACCCCTTCAACTTCTGCAGCAATGCTGGCAGCACTCATATGTCTATTTCTCAAAGACAACCTCTGAATATGACGCTGAGCACGTGCACTCATCTTCTTTGGTCGACCATGGTGAGGCCTGTTCTGAGTGGAACCTGTCCTGTTAAACCGCTGTATGGTCTTGGCCACCGTGCTGCACCTCAGTTTCAGGGTCTTGGCAATCTTCTTATAGCCTAGGCCATCTTTATGTAGAGCAACAATTCTTTTTTTTAGATCCTCAGAGAGTTTTTTGCCATGAGGTGCCATGTTGAACTTCCAGTGACCAGTATGAGAGAGAGAGTGAGAGCGATAACACCAAATTTAACACACCTTCTCCCCATTCACACCTGAGACCTTATAACACTAATGAGTCACATGACACCGGGGAGGGAAAATGGCTAATTGGGCTCAATTTGGACATTTTCACTTAGGGGTGTACTCACTTTTGTTGCCAGTGGTTTAGACATTAATGGCCATGAATGCCAACATGTACTGTGACATACTGAAGCAGAGCACGATCCCCTATCTTCAGAGATTGGGCCACAGGGCAGTATTCCAACATGATAACAACCCCAAACACACCTTCAAGATGATCACTGTCTTGCTAAAGAAGCTGAGGGTAAAGGTGATGAACTGGCCAAGCATGTCTCCAGACCTAAACCCTATTGAGCATCTGTGGGGCATCCTCAAACGAAAGGTGGAGGAGCGCAAGGTCTCTAACATCCTCCAGCTCCGTGATATCGTCATGGAGGAGTGGAAGAGGAAGTGGCAACCTGTGAAGCTCTGGTGAACTCCATGCCCAAGAAGGTTAAGGCAGTGCTAAAAAATAATGGTGGCCACACAAAATATTGACACTTTGCGCCCAATTTGGACATTTTGACTCACTCACTTTTGTTGCCAGCGGTTTAGACATTAATGGCTGTGTGTTGAGCTATTTTGAGGGGACAGCAAATTTGCACTGTTATACAAGCTGTACAATTGTAGCAAAGTTTAATTTCTTCAGTGTTGTCACATGAAAAGATATAATAAAATATTTACAAAAATGTGAGGGGTGTACTCACTTTTGTGAGATACTGTATATATATATCATTGATTAACAATCAAAAGTATTCTGAACGTTTATTAGAGTTCATCTGTATACTCCATCTTTAAATATGTACATTAAGCTTAGTCCTTAACTAATATTGAAAATAAAAAACAATTAAAAAATGAATGCATTCATTGGTTGTCCTTTTTAAAAATAATATTCCCTTGTAACAAGAAACAATATTATGTAAAAACAGAGAAAGAACTTGTAGCTAGTTTTATTTTGTATGGTATCATGAGGATTCTCTTAATGGTCTAGCACAGGGGTCTTCAAACTACGGCCCTCCAGGTGTTCAGGAACTACAATTCCCATCATGCCTAGTCATGTCTGTGAATGTCAGAGTTTTACAATGCCTCATGGGATGTGTAGTTCTGCAACAGCTGGAGGGCCGTAGTTTGAGGATCCCTGGTCTAGCGGTATAACGATTAATTGCCAGACCGAAGACTGAAAACATTTGCCCCAAGTGCAACTAATTGAGCCCACAATACAACTAAGCAATAAAACTATATGTGTTTCTACGATGTGCAGTTACATGGGCAGGACTTACTGTAGCACTTTATAATATTAATACAATTATATTGCTAAAAAAGCCTATCAGCACTATAGTATTACTGAACACATTTATTATATACACATTACAAAATACAGTATATACAAAATGTCTATGCATGGTCTAATAAGGGGGACAATAATGCCTACTTTGAGCATTCATTTTATCAACAAATTATTTTGATATTTTTCATATTTACTTTAAAGGTTTTGAAGTTATTGCCTTTATAATGCCTATTATCTTTTGTTATCTTTCTTACTTAAAATATTTTAGATATATACTTTCCATTTATTAATGCAAATGCAACTTATATATTATGAGAAATTGGTACCTTGGGTTAAATTGCTGCTAATACTCTATTGATAGAAAAAGGGTTATTGATACATAAGGAGGGAATAACTGTCCACAGGATATCCACACCATAATAAAGGCCCATCCCTTGGGATAAAATGCATTGCTGTCATAATCATTAATGGCCCGACTAGGAATTCACTTGACACACACACAGCACAAAGCTGTACATACTACCAAGGACTGTCTGAAATTATAAGACCATTTTGTTTGAGTACTTTTTGTTCAGTAGTACCCAAGAATGAACTGTCTAAATTATGTCTGGAATATTTGTACAGTACACTTTATTTAATGTGCATGGAGGCCAAGTGGACAGCTGCAATGCTTAACTACAAATTATAACTATTTTAAATCCTGCTTGTTTAAATGTCTGGAACTTTAGAGAGTGGGGACTGTGCAGTAAAAAGAACTGCATGCAGGACAGATAGACAGATAGACAGATAGATCTCAAGTCCAAAATAGCATTAGCATTAAGCGGACTGCAACCCCACAGCTGTTAATTAAATCAAATGAAGGAATGCAACACTATCAAACATACTGCAAATAACATTTATTCATTTATTCATAACATATGTTCATACATGCATACACACACACAATATATAGCTACTAGATTATATGAAGATTGATTTACAGGGGACTATAGGGACAACAAATTTTGGCTCAAGTCATAATCTCTGGTAACCAATTTACACAGAGGATCAGAAGATGTCAATGCATGATAGTGAATTTTGGTTTGATAACCTTCTTCTGCCTTGGCAATTCTTATCATTCTTTTTTATCTCTGGGTGTCAATTTCCTTTACAACGTCTGGTCTAAGAGAGACTATCCAGTTCTATGTTTGTTTTGGTAATGCAAGGAATTTTAATTTTTCATGAGCAGTCAAGTAAATTATTCTGGATGGTAGCCTGATTTAATGTTTACATATTTTCACATTTTTTTTTTTTTTTAGAAAGAGTAGGTAAGAGTATTAGCCATGTAATTAGGTAATAACACAAATATTACAATTCCTTGAGTGCCCCTGTATTCTCTTGTCTCTTTTGTAGCGCTGCCAAGATGTGCAGCTATAATGTACCAAGCTGAATTGCACAACAATCCGTTAGCAGTGTTGATTCTCACGCACTGAAGGGTCTCTTGTGTGCATCAGGAGAGAGAGAGAGAGGGGTAAAAAGGATTGTAAATATTTGCTCTACTGAATAGCCGAAGTTCCCGCTGGAAAAATTCTTGTTGTCATTAATTTGATTCCCGAGAATTAAAAATGCTCTAAGATATGCAACTTTCAGTTTAAAGTAACCTTTCAATCAATTTATAAGTAAAGAAAGAAAAATATATTTCTCATAAATGTCATGGTACAGCAAAATGATCACCTTATTGGTGTGTTCTAGGGTAAACTGGGCATTGCAGTATATACCCTCTCTCTTGCGTACCTTTGGAACTTGTTTTATATACTAACTATAGAATTGAATGTTATTTAACTATGATTCGATCCACCTAACTCATATCTGTATTGTAAACATTTCACGTGACAGTTTGTCTAAAGATGGGCATAGTATTAAAACTTCTATTTTACAAAGAAATTCACCCAAATATAGTGAATTCCTCAGTTATATTTCTCTATTGTTCAATGTTAATTTTGGTCCACTGATCATAATCTGTGACCATCAATTACAGTTAGCGTATTTTGTCACAGTTTACGTCTATCTATCATTGCTTCTGTTCATCAAGCATCGTCTATCTAATCATTGGTGTATGTGTATACGTGTATAGATAGGGAACAGTTCAATGCTTTCCTCAAAATACTATGCAAAGATGATTATATATATATACATATAAAGAAAGAGAGATGTTATTACAAAAGCATCACTAATGCCTCACACTTCTGGCATTCAGATTCCATCCATAATAGGTCATTGTTAATTAAAGTAAAAAATCAATTTCTGCCTATATGTTTGAAGCTCATTCATAGTTAATTTATACATATCCGGTACGCCATAACACAAACTTTAGCAACCCACTGGGATATATATCCATGGATAATGACAATGGATAGTGACATACACAGACACAACACACACCATCTGCAGTACTGTTCAAAATTGGATCTCTTACGCATACTATCTATCAAACTGTTATCTAGACACACATATTTAAAATATGACCCTATAATAGTAATACCTGGATGGAATCGTTCTTGCTCAATGGTGGAAGTATTTTGCAGGCAGGATAGAAGATGATCTTGAGAAAAAACAGAATCGGAATAAATTGGATCAGGCTTTCCTTTGTCTGTGGTTTGTGACGGTCGTTCCTTCGACCTGCAACCTAAAGAGAAAGTTAGAGAACATTTACCAAATACTGCAATATTATTGTAACTATTACAGTCGAAGTTAACCATTGCTATTATTCTCACATATTTTTTCAATGGTAACATATTCTTACATACGTACAGTATGACAGTATGTAGTCCTCACATACTTTACTTGACAATACATACATATGTGAAAAAAAAAAAAAAAAAAAAAAATATATTATATATATATATATATATTTTAGTCCAAAAGTTTTTAGTAGTGTTAAAATGGGTATGAAGTAACAAAGACATGTGCCTATATTGTAGGTATTTAGTCAAAGGAATAGATAAGACAAGGTCTCTGCAATACTGCAATATAGCATACACAGAAGGAATGTATTACATAGACAATTGGCAAGTTACCAATATGCTGAAGAAAAATGAAACGAGAGACCAAATGAGACTCATTGCATAAATAAGTTCATAATTGACAACCCATAATCCATAGCAAAGCCCATATATTTAGAATAGAATCAGTTAAGAAACTATGAGAACCTTAACTAAAAGTATTGTGTCGTCTCAAATATAGAGATATTGGATAGAGGACTAGCGTTCAAAAAACTACGGACAATCTTTTCTCTGATTTTCCCATCATGTGTACAAGCCGTTAGAGGTAACGGATCACAAATGAGTATATAACACTGCAGATTGAGTACATAAACACATAACAACCACTGTTCAAAATCAAGTAGGAGCTGCGTCGTATGGGCAGCAAGTGGAAGATGGCATAAATATATTTTTTATTTTTAGGATGATCACTAAGAAAGAAATGATATGGCTGGTAAGGTAACATACACTTTTCAATTAAAGTTTACATCAAGAAAAATGTAATTACAAATACTAATAAGTTACTATAAAAAATGCAAAAGTTTTCGAATGTAAGTTTTATGTATATGTCGTATATGTCTTTAGATGCAATGAGTCTTTTTTTTTTTTGCTAGAAATTAGTTTGTACAAGATTTACCTTTCTAGCTTACCCCTTTGAGCTCTGCACATCAAATTGTTATTCACAGATCTAAGCCTTTACTTTTTATCTCTAAGAAGCTGCAGTCAAATCATTTGGTTGCCGAAGGAACAGTCATTGGTACTTGAAACATGCGCCTAATTACAGCAGTAACAGCCCCATACAACCCTGGCCAGACCGTCTTTGCACAATTTAGCTGAAAAGACCAAGTGCTATAAATTAGCAGAAGGCTCTGCCTCTAGCTATGACTCTTTCACGCTTATGTAAGAGATGGAGATAAATTAGGGAATAAGGAACGACGTGTGAGAAGGGGAGGAAAGTAATAAGAAGTATGACTAACCTACGCTGCTACAAACTCCAAATGGCAAACACTGATGTTCATCATTAGCCAGGCAGACTAATACATTACCAAAAACATTGATGTATGTTTAAAACTCAATCTCTACATTTACACATAATTGAGATACAGTTTTTTAAAGTTTGGAATGATTTCACCAAACTAAAGTCTGTAATTATAAATATTCCCTGTCTTAATGATAATTACAATATATATACATATATATATATATATATATATATATATATATATATATATATATATATATATCTATGCCATGAAGAATTAAGGCAGTTCTGACGACAAAGGGGGTCCAACCCGATACTAGCAAGGTGTACTTAATAAGTGGCCGGTGAGTGTGTATATTAACAGGTTAAGGCTCCACGCACACTGAAGCTCATAAAAGGCAGTTTTGGGGATTTTGGGCGTTTTTTTTAACAGCCCATAAACTCCCCTTTATGTTATCCTATGTGTCTATGCACACATGGAAGTTTTTGGATGTTTATCGGCAGTGGAGTTTATGGGCTGTTTTATGAACGCCATAAAATCGTGTTCAGGAGTCGTTTTTCTGACCACAAAAAAACGCCAAACGCTCATAAATGCTGAAAAACGTTGATAAACGCTCAAAAAAGGTGGAGTGTGCATGGAGCCTTAGTGATAATAAAGACATACAAATCTCAATTTATGCCTAATTTAAGATAAACTGTGTCCACCACTGACACAGTCCTGGCATATCGTTACTGTATAGATCCAGATTTGACTTGTGAATCCCATGTTGCCAGCCAATATACAGGCAATAGCTTGGCATTTTGTAGACTGATTTACTGAAGGAGTATTTTTCACTGTATCAAAAGTGATCCTAAAGTTCTCATCAAACATCAGATCTCTTCCAATGTCAAAATGTAGGAACTTCAGCACCACTGGGTGTTCAGAGGAGATAGGTTCACTGCTGTTTTAATGAATCATTTCAATAAAGTAAAAATGAAAATAACAAATTACATATATACTACAGTCACTGTAGTATCACTAGAATTAAGACAATGATTGTTGTTCTAACTCCCCTCTTAATCAATGTTATATGACCTAATGATCCTGCCTGTAGATCACTTTCTTAAACAAGGTGACAACTGTGTTCATTCTGCAGTGAAATTGCACAGCAGCGTAGTCACTCTGTGGACAGGTTAGACTTAGATAAACCTGAAGTTTTAAATGGACTTTAAAGTAAATTTCCCCCATAACAACAAAAAGTGCAGCTTTTTAGATGCTCTTTGCTTAAAACTCTAGCGCTGAACAACTCTACTTAGTAGTCTTTGTTTATGAGGGGGCTGGGGAGCTATGTTTGCCATCATTACCTGTTTGTACTGTGCTGGCAGATCTCTTTATCAGTGGTAAAGAAAATGTGCACACTGTCTGCTCTAGCAAATGATTTATTATATACAAGCTTGCCTTCTGCACTGTGTGTTAATTAAGGGAAACTCAGCCTATCCAAAGCCTAAGTTATTCAGAAATGCTTGCAGTCTGCCTTGACACCTTTGCCTAAGGCCGGCCATAAATGGAGCGATTTTCTTTTCTGCAACCATGGGTTACAGGAAAGAAAATAGCTTAAGTCCCCCATCAACTCAGTCAGTGTAGACGGGGCAATCCCTCCCGTGGAGCAATTGTGTTCTCCCAACAAGGGACGGGAGAAGCCGTTCCCACTGGGAGAACACAGTGATTAGTGCTAGCAGCTATAGCAGCTGCTAGCAATAATCGCATGTAAAATCTGACCGATCGATCGATCAACTTGGGTACATTCAACCTGTCATACATGGTTCGAATCTCGGCCAATTCCTGCTGAACCGGGCAAGATTCCAACCGTTTATGGCCAACTTTAGAAACAACCAAAATTCTTTTTAGGCATGCCGTGTGAATGAGAACACATAACAAGTATATAGTGTTTTTTTTTTTATTTGACTACAAAAGTGTAAATACACTTCAATGCAGCGTTTATACTCAAAAATAAAAATGTAGTATATTGCAGCTTACCAATCATTAGATGTGGTGGCTGCATTCGTCTTCTTTCCTTTATTTTCACCTGGTGATCCAGCCAATAACACACTTCCTGTCTTAGTGTGTCTCCTCTCTGGATGGAGAAGCAATGGAGACACCTTTGGACAGCAGCATTGTCAGTCTGGGGAGAGGGTAGTGTTAGATGCACTAGCAGATTTTGATGGATTTTAATAACAGATTAAAAGGTAACTCCAGATATAATGTTTTAAGCAGACCATTATAAGCATCCCTGTCAATGTTAAATGGTTTGGCTGAACCCTTTTAACTGGCACTTCTGCTGGACAGCTTGGTCTGTTAAAGGAAGTTGAAAATAAACAGACTTACTGGCCAGATCAACAGATAATAATAAAGGGGAAAAAATTGATGCAGCCACCACATCTAAAAATGAGCAAGCTGCAATATATTACATTTTTGTTTTTGGCTTTAAATACACTTTAAAAGGACTTTACTGAGCAACAGTTTCTTTTGGTAAAAAGATTTAAACCATCTAAATAATAACTGACAGTTGCAAACACTCCTATGAGGGTTATAAATAAACAGGACTGAACCCTTTATTTACACTTTAAATGGACTTTAAGTTAGCAATAAATAAATGAAAGTCTAGCCCCAGCTAGCACCTTATAAAAGTTACAGCAGCAGTTTTTGTACATATGTAAAAAAAAAAATCAGTGGACTTTACTGGCATTGAATGGGGAACATGTAGTTTGCATAAAGGCATAATGCTTTAATGCTTTATTATAAAAGATGACAATCTACACAGGGCTAAAAGCCATAAAAATAAGATATAACACGTTACATCATAGTATCTTGTTTTTATACCTTTTAGCCCTGTGTACATTTTCATCTTTTGTGATAAAGCATTATATTTTTATGCAAACTATGTGTTCCCCATTCAGTGTTAGTAAAGTCCACTGATTCTTTTTTTTATGTTTGTACAACTTATTATGGTTGAGGCAAACTGAGCGCTATATTACTGAGCAACAGTTTTTTCTTTTGGTAAAAAGATTTAAACCATCTAAACAATATCTGACAGTTGCAAACACTCCTATGAGGGTTATAAATAAACAGGAGTGAAATAAAAAAAAAGGAAATGGATATACCGAATTGTATCAATAACAATAGTAACCCCATATCATACAAACACTAGGGGGATTTATCAAAACGGAAGCAGACAGAATCTGGAGCAGCTGTGCTTGGCGACCAATCAGCTTCTTTCTTCAGCTTGTTCAGTTAAGCTTTGGAAATGAAAGCTAGAAGCTGATTGGTTGCCATGCACAGCTGCTCCAGATTTTGCCAGCTGCAGTTTTGAGCTATAAGACTAAAAAGACTTTCAGTACTTCTTTTTTTTTTTTCTAAGCTGCTGTTAGGAAAGCTGTAGTTTTCAAGTATGCTTTAACCACTTGCCAACCAGCTGCTATCATTATACTGCGGCAGGTTGGCTCTATTTGCACAAATCGCCATAGCTGTACATCGGTTCATGCAATAGATACAGTGGTGCAAAGCCGATGTGCGTGACCGGCGGCCACGATGTCTGCTGGCCACCCGCGATCGCTCCACAGAGAGCCAGAACAGGGATCTGTCCATGTAAACAAACAGATCCCTGTTCTGTCAGGGGAGTAGAGAGAAATCGTCTGTTCCTAGTGATCAAGAACAGCGATCTCTCTCATCCTCCAGTCAGTCCACTCCCCCCCCCAGTTAGAAACACCTCCCAGGGAACACATTTAACCCCTCGATCACCATTAGTGTTAACCCCTTCCCTGCCAGTGTAATTTACACAGTAATAATCAATGCATTTTTATAGCACTGATTGCTGTATAAATGTCACTGGTCCCAAAAAAGTGTCCGATCTGTCCGTCGCAATGTCGCAGTCCCACTAAAAATCACTGATCACCGCCATTACTAGTAAAAAAATAAATAATAATAAAAATGCCTTAAATCTATCCCCTATTTTGTAGACGCTATAACTTTTGCGCAAACCAATCAATATACGCTTATTGCGATTTTTTTGTACCAAAAATATGTAGAAGAATACATATCGGCCTGAACTGAAGAAGAAATTAGTTTTTTTATAATTTTTTTGGAGATATTTATTATAACAAAAAGTAAAAAATATTGTATTTTTTTTTTCAAAATTGACGCTTCTTTTTTTTTGTTTATAGCACAAAAAAATAAAGACCGCAAAAGTGATCAAATACCACCAAAAGAAAGCTCTATTTTTGGGGGGGAAAAAACGACATCAATTTTGTTTGGGTACAATGTCACGCAACCGCGCACTGCCGTATCGCAAAAAAATGGTCATTAAGGGGGTAAATCCTTCTGGTCCTTAAGTGGTTAAAGAAGGGGACAGATGACAGCCGTAGATCAGTGGAGCCGCCAGCCCTGTAGCAGCAGCAGCATCATTGCCATGGCAACCGCAGCAAATAACTGTCTGCCTCCAACTGACATCTTCTCCCGCTGAATGAAAAGTCTCCGGACAGACAGAGATGTCACGTCGGTCATGTCCCCTTCATAGGAGTGATCGTCCTATGAATCCGAGGGATCGCACAATACCTACTTGGTTGCTGTGACGATTCCGTCTTTACACTTCAATGGGAAAAGTCTTTAGAAAGCAAAACAAAAACAAAAAAATGACAAAGATCGAAAAAGAAATACAAAAAAGTTGTCCTTGTCTTTGGTGAAAGTAAAAATCCGACTTGTTCCTATAGCGATCAATGGGAATCGGTGTGTCTGTGGTGTCCACATAGGAGATGTCAGGGCTCCGTGTATAGGGATGTGTAGTGATGGTTTAGCTGGGTGGAGATGCGGAGGAGCGCTGTGTCCGAGCCGTCCGATCGCTGTGTGTGAGCATCATTTATGAGAGAGGAACCCTAGCGGTCTCCCCGTGGAGCGGCTGGAATGCGAGACGTCAATAATGACAGCATGGGCAGCTGACGTCACCGGCCTCCCCCTCCCCGCCCCCTCCCTCCGAGGAGAGGCTTCTCTTCATCGTACAGTCTGTGTGTTCCAGCTGAGAGGTGGAAATACAGTAGCTGAGCTGTGCGGCTCCACACTGCCATCCTCTGCCAAGCCGCTTCATTCTTTAGATTGGTGGAAGGAAGTCTACGAAAATCACAAGAGGGAGGATAGGAAATGAAAACACATGGTTCTCTGTACTC
This sequence comes from Lithobates clamitans, assembly GCA_037952925.1. Lineage (NCBI taxonomy): Eukaryota > Metazoa > Chordata > Amphibia > Anura > Ranidae > Lithobates > Lithobates clamitans. The sequence continues at coordinate 651,775 of JBBGZY010002793.1, read as the reverse complement.
CCCATGAACACTCATCATACCACAACAACACCTAAACATTAAAGGGGTTGTAAAGGTAACATTTTTTTCACCTTAATGCATTCTATGCATTAAGGTGAAAAAACTTTTGACAGTACCGCCGCCCCCAGGCCCCCCGTTTTACTTACCTGACGCCTCGAATCTTCGCTCCTCGTCCTCGTCAGCTTCATTGCAGCTCAGCCTGGTCGCTGATTGGCTGCAGTGGATGGATTGAAAGCAGCGCAGCCATTGGCTCGCGCTGCTGTCAATCACATCCGATGACGCGGCGCGCCGGGGGGCGGGGCCGAGTGATACAGCGAGCGGCTATAGCCGCCGGCTGTATCACGGGAGCGCGCCCGCAAGCACTCACCACCGTGCGAGGGAGCTCGCATGAAGGTGGTAAATGCTTGCGGGGAGGAGCTGAAACAGCCGCCGAGGGACCCCAGAAGACCAGGTTCGGGGCCACTCTGTGCAGAACGAGCTGCACAGTGAAGGTAAGTATAACATGTTTGTTATTTAAAAAAAAAAAAAAAAACAACTTTACAACCCCTTTAAAGGAAACACACAAAGAAAGGTTGTGCGAAAACTTCAGGCCCTTTGAGTTTAAACATTTGTCTACGGGGCAATTTGCACCTGTTAAAATCTGCATTTTTGCTTGATTTTACTTTGTAAAAAGCAGAGATCCCTGGAGAATGAAATGGTGGCCGTTGTATATATTTTTTTCTTTTGGACGATATTTCTGCAGCCATTTATCAAACGCACATTTCCATGACAAAATACAATAAAATGAATTTTAATGCACACAAACGCAATATAGGGTTGCCACATTTTCCTCAAATCAAACCCAAACACTTTAGCGGCGCACAGCAATTGTTTTTGTGGTATACACTATACATATATTTTGCTATTAAATAACATTTCTGATCATATGAAGTTAATAACAAGAGTCCCCCTTTACATCAGAGTTCACAGAGTTCCCCTTTTACATCTGAACTCGCAGAGTTCCCTTTCACTGTAAGGGGGGGGACTCTGCAGACTCTGATGTAAGGAAGAACTCTGGGGACTCTAACATAAGGGATGCTCTGGGAACCCTGATTTAAGGGGGAACACTGAGAACTCTGATGTACGGAGAGGACTCTGATGTAAGGGGGAACACTGTGGCCTCTGGTGAAAGGGGAACTCTGATGTAAGGGGCACTCTGAGAACCCTGATTTACCTTAGTAAACTCACTCAGAGGCAGGAGAGAGTAGGGGGAGACTTCAGTCACAGGGATGGATGGTGAGCTCACTTACCCCTTGCGAGTCAGCACCTCTCATCCAGATGTATCTGAGGCTACAGGACTTCAAATTTACAACCCATACTTTCCTTTTCTGAGGCACAGCACTGGTGATTTGAGTGTGGGCAGACACAGAGGGGTAGGGGCGGGAGGAAGAGGTGCAGATCGAGTCCTCTCTCCTCTCTCGTGTGTGTGTATTTGGGGGGGGGGGGGGGGATTGTTAGTGCTGGCTTTGGACAGCATAAAAGAGAGTGTAACAGACACTCTCAGCTTAGACAACTGCAGCCAGCAAACCTGCTGGGAAGCCATAGTCTGGTCTGAATAATGTGTCCGGGTTTCAGGCAGTCTGGCTGGCATCTGGTGCCATTGTCGCAAACCACCATACCTGCCTTAGGCTGGCGTGGCATTAACCACCTCTGAACCTGCCCCTGCAGAGCTGACAGAATCTCTGCCCCAGTGTGGCTCCTGTCCCCCAAGCACATCAGCACAAGCACTGCATGGCATCTTTTTGCCTGCGTGCTTGCGTAGCCCCTTGAACGCCTACGGAGCACCGCTGGTTCCGAGGACAAATCAGCACAGGAAGAGGCCATGGAGGAAGAAGAAGAGGAGGGGTGGAGGAGAGAGGTGTGGCAGAATCACCACTAGTAGAATTTTGGAGGCGTGGTGGCAGAACAACCTCCAACACTACTGCACCTTGTCCTGCATCCTTCCCAGCTGCCAGAAGAGTCACCTAGTGCGCGGTGAAAGACATGTAACAACCCTGTCCATGCCTGCTGGACCATGAGTCAGCGGTAATATGCACCTTACTGCTGACCGCCCTGTCCAGTGAGGCCAAGACATTGCCTTCCACATGCCGGTAGAGAGCTGGAATCGCCTTCCGTGAGAAAAAGTGGCGTTTGGGAACCTGCCACTGAGGAACCGCACATTCCACAAACTTACGGAAGGGGACAGAGTCTACCAACTGAAAAGGCAGCAGTTGAAGTGCTAGCAATTTTGCCAAGCTAGCATTCAACCGCTGGGCATGTGGATGGCTGGGAGCAAACTTCTGTCGGCAGTACAGCAGCTGGGGCAGGGAAATTTGCCTGGTACAATCTGACGTCGGTGTACCGATAGCAGGTTGCCCGCAAGTACTTGGCTGTGACACACCTAATTCTACACCTTCATTCCTCTCAGTGCAGGTTTCAGAGAGGAGTGAAGGTATAGTGGGGTTGGAGATCCCAGCTGATGAGGAGCAAGGAGAGGTCCGCTTTGTTCTTTGGTGTGGGTCTTTTAGGTACGCTTGCCAACGAACTGCATGGCCGGTCAACATATGTCTGGTCAAGCATGTGGTGCCCAAGTGGGTGATGTTTTGGCCACGCGAGATACGCTTGATACGCTTGAGACATATGTTGCAAATAGCAGCGGTGGGATCTGATGCACTCGTCTCAAAAAAGGCCCACACCAAAGAACTTTTGGAATAACGGGCAGAGACAGCAGCGCCCTCCACATGTGGAACTCTGCAGTGTGATGCAGTCGGTGTGCTGCCCTTAAGCTGGCCCCTGGAGGGCATCCTGCCTCGTTGGAGATGTGCCTCCTCCTCCTCCTCTATCCTATCAGGCACCCACGTGGAGTCAGTGACCTCATCATCCCCTCCCTCCTCATCACTGGAGCAAAGCTGGCAGTATGCTGCAGGTGGGGGAACATGACTGCCAGATTGCTCTCTTTCTTGGACACCCCCTCTCTCTGGGCTCACGTTACTGCCTTCCTCTAGCTGGGTACCATCGTCGGAGCATTTAAAACGCTGGGCATCCTCCTGGAGCATGTACCCAACACTGTGGTCAAACAGTTCGGGGGACTCCTCAGGAGGACATGGTGGGGCTAGGGAAGGAGTGACTGATGCCATTGAGCTGAGGGAAGAGGCCGCGTTGGCAGCTGCTTTGCCAGACAAAGTACCCTGAGCCTGGGTGAGAGAGGATGAGGAGGATGAGGACGGCTTGGTCATCCACTCTACCAAGTCTTCGGCATGTTGCGTCTCAACACGGCCAGCTGCCGAAAAAAAGGACAAGCGTGTCCCACGGCCACGTGCTGATGAGGATGCACTGCCTGCCTGTGGTACTAATAGGATCAGAAGAACACCACCAATTTTCTTCAGGTAGCTTTAGGTGCACAATGTGCAGAGGACACAGTACACTAACTGTAAATACTGTAGCTGCCTGCCTGTGGTATTAATAGGAGCAGAACAACAGCAATTGTCTTGAGGTAGCTTTAGGTGCACAACGTGCAGAGAAAGCAGTACACTAACTGTAAATATTGCACCTGCCTACCTGTGGTACTAATAGGTTTAGAAGAACACCACCAATTTTCATCAGGTAGCTTTAGGTGCACACTGTGCAGAGGACACAGTACACTAACTGTAAATACTGTAGCTGCCTGCCTGTGGTATTAATAGGAGCAGAACAACAGCAATTGTCTTGAGGTAGCTTTAGATGCACACTGTGCAGAGGACGCAGTACACTAAATGTAAATACTGTAGCTGCCTATCTGTGGTATTAATAGGATCAGAACAACAGCAATTGTCTTCAGGTAGCTTTAGGTGCACACTGTGCAGAGGACACACTACACTAACTTGTAAATACTACAGCTGCCTGCGGTACTAATAGGATCAGAAGAACACCACCAATTTTCTTCAGGTAGCTTTAGGTGCACACTGTGCAGAGGACGCACTACACTAACTTGTAAATACTACAGCTGCCCGCGGTACTAATAGGATCAGAAGAACACCACCAATTTTCTTCAAGTAGCTTTAGGTGCGCACTGTGCAGAGGACGCACTACACTAACTTGTACATACTGCAGCTGCCTGCGGTACTAATAGGATCAGAAGAACACCACCAATTTTCTTCAGGTAGCTTTAGGTGCACACTGTGCAGAGAACACAGTACACTAACTGTAAATACTGTAGCTGCCTGTCTGTGGTATTAATAGGAGCAGAACAACAGCAATTGTCTTCAGGTAGCTTTAGGTGCACACTGTGCAGAGGACGCAGTACACTAACTGTAAATACTGTAGCTGCCTGCCTGTGGTATTAATAGGATCAGAACAACAGCAATTGTCTTCAGGTAGCTTTAGGTGCACACTGTGCAGAGGACACACTACACTAACTTGTAAATACTACAGCTGCCTGCGGTACTAATAGGATCAGAAGAACACCACCAATTTCCTTCAGGTAGCTTTAGGTGCACATTGTGCAGAGGACGCACTACACTAACTTGTAAATACTACAGCTGCCTGCCGTACTAATAGGATCAGAAGAACACCACCAATTTTCTTCAAGTAGCTTTAGGTGCACGCTGTGCAGAGGACGCACTACACTAACTTGTAAATACTGCAGCTGCCTGCGGTACTAATAGGATCAGAAGAACACCACCAATTTTCTTCAGTTAGCTTTAGGTGCACGCTGTGCAGAGGACGCACTACACTAACTTGTAAATACTGCAGCTGCCTGCGGTACTAATGGGATCAGAAGAACACCACCAATTTTCTTCAGGTAGCTTTAGGTGCACACTGTGCAGAGGACGCACTACACTAACTTGTAAATAGTACAGCTGCCTGCAGTACTAATAGGATGAGAAGAACACCACCAATTTTCTTCAGGTAGCTTTAGGTGCACACTGTGCAGAGGACACACTACACTAACTTGTAAATACTGCAGCTGCCTGCGGTACTAATAGGATCAGAAGAACACCACCAATTTTCTTCAGGTAGCTTTAGGTGCACACTGTGCAGAGGACGCACTACACTAACTTGTAAATACTACAGCTGCCTGCGGTACTAATAGGATCAGACCTTTTGTAAATCAACCCCTTGGTCTTTGGGAAAAGGTAAATCTCGCAGGGAGCCAGGTCTGGTGAATAGGGTGGGCGCTTAAGCACAGTGATGTTGCTATTAGTTGCTTCAAAGTCAAAGCATTGTGGGCTGACATTGTCTTGGTGCAAAATCCAAAATTCATTGTCTTGATGCATGGATGGTCACAGCGATCATCATCTTTCATACTTTCTCTGCCTAATGAAATTGATTCTGCCCTTCAAAAACACATGAACAAGATGTGCACTCTTCACAATAAGCCTCAGTTAATAAATTTAATTTTTCTGTTGCAGATTTCTTTAGTTTATAAGAAACTTGATGTTTACTTTCTGTCCACTCTTTTGCACTCAGTGCCAGTGTTCTATCGATTTGTGCCCTCCGTCGAATAGTGCCGGAACGGAACGGAAGGACACTCCAGCTGATTTCCAGATCAGCTGGAGTGACATCACCATAGCGGATGCACACATCGTAGGAGTCTTTTTTCAACGGTAGATACCATTTCACAGCCACAATTAAAAGCTATGCAAAGAGTGGAGGGACACCGTAGTTGTCAGATTGAGCCTCGCTGTTGCAGGGTGGGTTGTGGGTGTGTTGAAGGGCGGGTTTTGTCTGTGTTGCAACCCGCCCTTACACACAGGCAAAACCTGCAGTTCAACACACCAAACCCGCCCTGCAACACTGACAAAACCGGACCTTGAACACACTTTAAACCCGCCCCGCAACAGCAAGGCACAATATGACAAATACCGTGTCCCTCCACTGTTTGCATAGCATTCAACTGTGCCCATTAAATGGTATCTCCCATCCAAAAATGCCTCCTACGATGTGTGCATGCGCTTTGGTGACGTCACGCCAGCTGATTGGACAATCAGCTGGAGTTCCGCACCATTCTGCGCATGCGCGGGCACTTTTCGATGGAGGGCACTTTTTGACAGAACACCGGGACAAGGTCATCTGGAGCCCAGGGCAAACATGCCAAACTGTAACCCTCTGAGATATATGAGCATTATGTGTCAGCCAAAATCCCCCCCCCAAGAAAAATTGAGTACTAATCTGTATGCTTACACTCTAAGCATAAATTCCCCCTCCTCCCAGTACAAATCCACCCTCCCCCTCTTGAAATCACCTCCTCCTAGCACAAATCTTTGTCCCCATCCCCTAAATCACCCCAGCACAACCCCCCCTAGTACAAAATGACCCCTCCTAGTACAAATCCTCTACCCTTCAAATCCCTTAAATTTCCTCTCCGAGTACACATTCTCTCCCCCTCTCAAAAATTCCCCTCCTCCCCCCAATTCCCCCTCCTAGGACAAATTCCCCTCCCCCCCGAATTTCCCTTTCTAACACAAACACCCCCCCATTCATCCCTACTAGCACAAATCCCCCCCCCCCCCACAAAAAAAAAATCTCCCCTTCTAGCACAATTCCCTTCCCCCCTGTACCATATCATCTCTTTTATTATCCCCCAAATTTCCCCTCCTAGGACAATTCTTACAGCCTGCTGCCCCCCAAATTTCTCCTCCTAACACAAATTCCCTCCCCCCCAATCTCCTTGCAGCGCCCCCCCAACTCATAAAAGTTCACAGTGCCCAGGGCAGCGGCCCCTCCTGTCCACCCCTTCTCCCGGCTGTGCTTGCACTATGACATTTTCTGACCAATGGTAAGACCAAAGACATGCTGGTAGGTTAATTGGCTTCTGTCCAAAATTGGCCCTAGTATATGAATGTGAGTTGGGGACCTTGGATTGTGGGCTCCTTGAGGGTAGGGACCGATGTGAGTGTGCAATGTATGTGTGGAGCGCTGCGTAAACTGACGGCGCTATGTGGGCGCTATGTGGGTACATTAAATAAATAATAGATAATAGAGGAGTATCTTAATGAGATACAACGTACAGGGATATTGACAATTGTAGACACGCACCCACACTCACTCAGGTTGAACTGGATGGACTGGTGTCTTCATTCACCCTTACTAACCATGTAAGAAAGCGTCTATATCTGAACACACGTCCATTCATACTGGGTGAAATGCTTGAGTTGAGTGTCAGGAATCTCATGCAGCAAGTGCTTATTCCCATGCAGCAGGTGCTTATTTTCATGCACATGTGCAGGGTCATGACCATAGAAGCTTAAGAAGGCGTGCAAGAGTTCGCCAACAGATTCAGATGGCGCCCAGTGGCCTATTTAAACCTGATGTCTGCCTAGCCTCATTGCTGGATTGTCTTCAGCTGATTCCTGTTTCGAGTTCCTGAAAACCTGATCACTATGTTACTGAACCAAGTTACGCCTGACACTTCTCTTCAGATTGCCCATGCTTGTTATGTTTGCTGTTCATCTGTGTTATTATCCCCAGCCCGTACTTTTGACCACGATTCTGCCTCCTGACTTGATACCTCGCTGCCATCTGATTGCTGACACCTGCCTGTTCCCGACCTTGAACCTGATTGTGATATTGTACTGTACCTGGCTGCTGCAAAACACACCTGACTCAATACTGCCACTGGGTGGATATCTGTGTTTCCAAGTCCAAGTTCACTGCTCCAGCTTCCTGGCACCTGCGCCCTTCCGCTGCCCTAGCAGTCCCTGTCTCCACTACTAGGGGTGCTTGGACAGGAAATGCACAAGAAGCCACCCTCGCCATCTTGGCTCCACAGTCAGTTATATGACATTAAGTCTTATCTTATTTTGACAGATTAGAACATGTTGTATAACTGTCTATTTGTCTTTCCCATCCCACTCTTGATTCCTCAGCTGTAGGGTTAGTCTTGTTTCTTTTATGTCAGACCTTGTAGAATACCTATTTTTTTGGTAAAATATAAAAGAAAGAGTTGTGCTGAGTAAATTGATACCAAACATGTTAAGACTGAAAATTGCAAAAGCACAGGCTTAAAGCGGAGTTCCACCCAAAAGTGGAACTTCCGCTTTAAGGACTTCTAACCCCCTGACATGCCACATTTGGCATGATTTTTTTTTTGGGGGGGGGGTGCCTAGTTTTGACAGGTACCCAGCCCCCACTTCCGCTTGTGCCGCCTAGGTGACTCCTCTTCTCGCCCTCCCTCCCTGCAATCTTCTGGGACACGTCACAGGTCCCAGAAGATTGCTCGGCCATTCAGGATGTGCAACGTGACTAGCGCATGCGCAGTGCGCACCTGGCTGTGAAGCCACAAGCTGTCACAGCCTGGTGCCCACACTATTGGTGCTGGCGCCGGGAAAAGGCAGGGGAGAGAACTAAGGCTTTGGGCGGCCGCATAGCTGGAGCGTGGGACAGGTCAGTGTGTGTTTATTAACCACTTCAGCCCCGGAAGGTTTTACCCCCTTCCTGACCAGAGCACTTTTTACAATTCAGCACTGCGTCGCTTTAACTGCTAATTGCGCGGTCATGCAATGCTCTACCCAAACTAAATTTGCGTCCTTTTCTTCTCACAAATAGAGCTTTCTTTTGATGATATTTGATCACCTCTGCCGTTTTTATTTTTTGCGCTATACACGGAAAAAGACCGAAAATTTTGAAAAAAAATGATATTTTCTACTTTTTGTTCTAAAAAAAATCCAATAAACTCAATTTTAGTCATACATTTAGGCCAAAATGTATTCGGCCACATGTCTTTGGTAAAAAAAATGTCAATAAGTGTATATTTATTGGTTTGCGCAAAAGTTATAGCGCCTACAAACTAGGGTACATTTTCTGGAATTTACACAGCCTTTAATTTATGACTGCCTATGTCGTTTCTTGAGGTGCTAAAATGGCAGGGCAGTACAAAACCCCCACAAATGACCCCATTTTGGAAAGTAGACACCCCAAGGAATTTGCTGAGAGGCATGTTGAGCCCATTGAATATTCATTTTTTTGTCCCAAGTGATTGAATAATGACAAAAAAAAAAATAAATTACAAAAAGTTGTCACTAAATGATATATTGCTCACACAGGCCATGGGCATATGTGGAATTGCACCCCAAAATACATTTAGCTGCTTCTCCCGAGTATGGGGATACCACATGTGTGGGACTTTTTGGGAGCCTAGCCACGTACGGGGCCCCGAAAACCAATCACTGCCTTCAGGATTTCTAAGGGCGTACATTTTTGATTTTACTCCTCACTACCTATCACAGTTTTGAAGGCCATAAAATGCCCAGATGGCATAAAACCCCCCCAAATGACCCCATTTTGGAAAGTAGACACCCCAAGCTATTTGCTTTGAGGCATGTTGAGTCCATGGAATGTTTTATATTTTGACACAAGTTGCGGGAAAGTGACAAATTTTTTTTTTTTTTTTGCACAAAGTTGTCACTAAATGATATATTGCTCACACAGACCATGGGCATATGTGGAATTGCACCCCAAAATACATTTAGCTGCTTCTCCTGAGTATGGGGATACCACATGTGTGAGACTTTTTGGGAGCCTAGCCGCGTACGGGGCCCCGAAACCAATCACTGCCTTCAGGATTTCTAAGGGCGTACATTTTTGATTTTACTCCTCACTGCCTATCACAGTTTCGGAGGCCATGGAATGCCCAGGTGGCACAAACCCCCCCCCAAATGACCCCATTTTGGAAAGTAGACACCCCAAGCTATTTGCTGAGAGGCATGGTGAGTATTTTGCAGCTCTCATTTGTTTTTGAAAATAAAGAAAGACGAGAAAAAAAATTTTTTTTTTCTTTTTTCAATTTTCAAAACTTTGTGACAAAAACTGAGGTCTGCAAAATACTCACTATACCACTCAGCAAATAGCTTGGGGTGTCTACTTTCCAAAATGGGGTCATTTGGGGGGGTTTTTTGCCACCTGGGCATTCCATGGCCTCCGAAACTGTGATAGGCAGTGAAGAGTGAAATCAAAAATTTACGGCCTTAGAAAGCCTGAAGGCGGTGCTTGGTTTTTGGGGTCCCGTACGCGGCTAGGCTCCCAAAAAGTCTCACACATGTGGTATCCCCGTACTCAGGAGAAGCAGCAGAATGTATTTTGGGGTGTAATTTCACATATTCCTATGGCATGTTTGAGCAAAATATCATTTAGTGACAACTTTGCGCAAAAAAAAATAAAAAAAATAAAAAATTGTCTCTTTCCCGCAACTTGTGTCACAATATAAAATATTCCATGGACTCGACATGCCTCTCAGCAAATAGCTTGGGGTGTCTACTTTCCAAAATGGGGTCATTTGGGGGGGTTTTGAACTGTCCTGGCATTTTATGCACAACATCTAAAGGCTTATGTCACACATCACCCACTCTTCTAACCACTTGAAGACAAAGCCCTTTCTGACACTTATTGTTTACATAAAAAAATAATTTTTTTTTGCAAGAAAATTACTTTGAACCCCCAAACATTATTTTTTTTTTAAAGCAAATGCCCTACAGATTAAAATGGTGGGTGTTTCATTTTTTTTTTTCACACAGTATTTGCGCAGCGATTTTTCAAACGCATTTTTGGGGGAAAAACACACTTTTTTACATTTTAATGCACTAAAACACACTATATTGCCCAAATGTTTGGTGAAAAAAAAAAGATGATCTTAGGCCGAGTACATGGATACCAAACATGACATGCTTTAAAATTGCGCACAAACGTGCAGTGGCGACAAACTAAATACATTTTTAAAAGCCTTTAAAAGCCTTTACAGGTTACCACTTTAGATTTACAGAGGAGGTCTACTACTAAAATTACTGCCCTCGATCTGACCTTCGCGGCGATACCTCACATGCATGGTGCAATTGCTGTTTACATTTGACGCCAGACCGACGCTTGCGTTCGCCTTAGCGCGAGAGCAGGGGGGACAGGGGTGCTTTTTTTTTTTTTTTTTTTTCATTATTATTATTTTTTTTTTATCTTATTTTTAAACTGTTCCTTTCATTTTTTTTTTTAAATCATTTTTATTGTTATCTCGGGGAATGTAAATATCCCCTATCATAGCAATAGGTAGTGACAGGTACTCTTTTTTGCAAAAATTGGGGTCTATTAGACCCTAGATTTCTCCTCTGCCCTCAAAGCATCTGACCACGCCAAGATCGGTGTGATAAAATGCTTTCCCAATTTCCCAATGGCGCTGTTTACATCCGGCGAAATCTAAGTCATAAAATGCTCGTAGCTTCCGGTTTCTTAGGCCATAGAGATGTTTGGAGCCACCCTGGTCTCTGATCAGCTCTATGGTCAGCTGGCTGAATCACCGGCTGCATTCTCAGGTTCCCTGTTGAGACAGGAGAGCCAGAGAAAAACACGGAAGACGTTGGGGGGGGGGGCATTCCCTCCGACTGCTTGTAAAAGCAGTCTAGAGGCTAATTAGCCGCTAGGATTGCTTTTACATGAAAGCTGACCGCTGGCTGAAAAGAATGATACCAAGATGATACCTAAACCTGCAGGCATCATTCTGGTATAACCACTCAAAGTCGTGAATGGCGTACCTGAAGACAAAAAAATGGTTAACAATAAAGCACAGTAAACGGTAAGGTATAAAAAATTGCATACCTGAAAAGCAAACATGATAAAACATAACAACAATAAAACATTGCAGAATAGAATACAGTAAAAAAGAGCAGAACAATAGAGAGAGAATAGAGAGAGAGAGAACAATAAAACGCCAACTATTTTTTTTTTATTTTATATTTTTGTTTGTGTTTTTTTTTTTTTTTCACTTTTTTTTGTAACTAACTTTTATAACTGTAACCGGTTCCAGGTTCGGGTCTCTCAAAATGCGATGGCATCTTGGGAGACCCTGTGAAAGTGTGCCCTAGTCTGTGCAATGCTGTACCCTACGCTAATAGTCAACTAGTGCATGGTAGCGTTCAAAACATTCACCAATGCAAAGACCAGGATTGTCCGGACAGGAGGGACAATATAGCGGGTGTCACGCCTATATCCGCGCTTGCTGCAGACACGACATCTTTTTTGGGGGGGTTCGTTGGGTAGGGGTACTCGGGAGGACATAAAGAAAATGCCTCTCATGCAGCCGACTGCATTTGGTTGGGGATGTGAATGGGGGAAGTACGGGCGCTGCAGAAGCGGTGGGTTCCCAATTAGGATTGGCGAATGCAGCAGGAAGGGCACTATGGGCACGACGGGCCTGTGTTTGTCTTTTTGGTGGCAGCGGGACACTACTTGTGCTTGCCACCTCACCAGCTTGAACTGCACTTATGGGACTCGCCACGTCACCAAGTGTTACTGCAGTGCTGGTTTGACTACGACCGGGGTGTACTAGGCCGCTGGCGCTTGCCAGTTCACCAAAACGCTACCAAAAAAACTGTTAGCGATCGCAGGGATCAGGCCCGACTCTGCGAACGCTGCAGTTATGCGTTTAGTGTTTTGTAAGTGTCAGTGATCGATCGATACTGCACTTGGGTGGGCTGGGCTGGGCCGGGCGGAGGGGCAAAACGCAGGTGCTAGCAGGTATCTGGGCTGATCACGCTAACACTGCGTTTGTGGGAACCCTAAACTGCTGGGGACGCCAGTATAGATCTGATCGGATCAGGTATTGATCCGATCAGATACTATACCACTAAGGGAGGTGTATGCTGCGTGCGTGGGTGTTAGCGGTACTGGCGCTAATCTGACGCTGCCTGGGGCTGGTGCTTGCCAGTTCACCAAAACGCTACCAAAAAAACTGTTAGCGATCGCAGGGATCAGGCCTGACTCTGCGAACGCTGCAGTTATGCGTTTAGTGTTTTGTAAGTGACAGTGATCGATCGATACTGCACTTGGGTGGGCTGGGCTGGGCCGGGCGGAGGGGCAAAACGCAGGTGCTAGCAGGTATCTGGGCTGATCCCGCTAACACTGCGTTTTTGGGAACCCTAAACTGCTGGGGACGCTAGTATAGATCTGATCGGATCAGATATTGATCCGATCAGATACTATACCACTAAGGGAGGTGTACAGTGCGTGCGTGGGTGTTAGCGGTACTGGCGCCAACCTGACGCTGCCTGGGGCTGGTGCTTGCCAGCTCACCAAAACGCTACCAAGAAAACTGTTAGCGATCGCAGGGATCAGGCCTGACTCTGCGAACGCTGCAGTTATGCGTTTAGTGTTTTGTAAGTGTCAGTGATCGATTGATACTGCACTTGGGTGGGCTGGGCTGGGCCGGGCGGAGGGACAAAATGCAGGTGCTAGCGGGTATCTGGGCTGATCCCGCTAACACTGCGTTTTTGGGAACCCTAAACTGCCGGGGACGCTAGTATAGATCTGATGGGATCAGATATTGATCCGTTCAGATACTATACCACTAAGGGAGGCGCATGCTGCGTGCGTGGGTGTTAGCGGTACTGGCGCTAATCTGACGCTGCCTGGGGCGACGCATATCACCGCCGGGCGATCGGGGGGCTAAACCTTTATTCGGTAATAAACGGCGGGTGCCCTGACACTATAAAAAATAAACGAACTAACCAGCGTCACCCGTAACAGTTATACGGTGATCAGTGGTGAAAGGGTTAACTAGGGGGCAATCAAGGGGTTAAAACATTTATTAGGTAGTATATGGGGGTCCCTGTCGCTATAAAACGCTGACGGCGAACCTAAATATTTACGTCCCTAACTAGCGTCACCAGCGACACTAATACAGCGATCAGAAAAATGATCGCTTAGCAACACTGGTGACAGGGGGTGATCAAGGGGTTAAAACTTTATTAGGGGGGTTAGGGGGGTACCCTAGACCTAAAGGGGGCCTAAGACTCACTGCCCTAACACACTAACTGACACAAACTGACACCAATACAGTAATCAGAAAAAAAAAAAAAAAAAAAAAAAAAAAAAACCTGCTTGGTGTCAGTTTGTGACAGGGGGGGGTGATCGGGGGGGAATCGGGGGGCGATCGGGGGGGGGGGGATCGGGGTGTAATGTGTGCCTGGCATGTTCTACTGTGTGTGTAGTGTTTGGTGCACTCACAGTTCAGTCTTCTCTCCTCGGCCCGGAACGGAAAATACCGAGCCGAGGAGAGATGACATCATTTCCTCTGCCTCTGTGTACAATACAGAGGCAGGGAAATGATCCCATTGGCTGGGAGCGATCGCGAGGGGGGGGCCACGAATGGATGGCCTCCCCCTCACCACCGATCGCCGGGGGACATTTGCCGACTGCCGCAGGCACCGGGGGGGGTCCTATCGGACCCCCCACCCGCGGGCAGGCAGGGACGTACAGGTAAGCCCTTTTGCCTGCCCGTGCCGCTTTGTCGACGTACATCGTCGTGCGGCGGTCGGCAAGTGGTTAAAAGTCAGCAGCTACACTTTTTGTAGCTGCTGACTTTTAATAAACAAAAACACAAGTGGAACTCTGCTTTAAGGCTCCATGTACAGTAGCAACTCCATTTAGGAGCTTTTGGCGTTTTTTTTGCCAAAGTTCCTAAACTCAACTCTTAAAAGCCTATGTGTCCGTGTACACATAGGCTTTTAGGATCGTTTAGGTGTTGCTGAGGTTAGAGGAGGTTTAACATCCCCTAACTTTCCTCTCCTGAATCGCATTCAGGACAGGAACGTTTTGACCGCCGGCTGCAAAACGTGCAAAATCGTGGCACGATTTTGCCGCGTTTTGCGTTTTCCTGCAGCCGGCGGTCAAAGTAGTTCAAGTGTACATGAAGCCTAACCTGTTTGGTATCTGTTGGTATCAATGACAACAAACTATGGTACCTAAAATTTTTCATAGGCAGAACTTTGACCCACACGTCTTTGCATTTGAGCGTATTCCTTTACATTTTTTTTCACTGATTTTTAAAAAAAAAAAGTTTTTTCATGTTGATATCACAAGGGGCTAACAAGCTCAATGGGCATGGGCAGGTGACGGGTACTCTTAATGGAGGCATCAGGGGTCTATTAGACCTCCAATGTCCCCCTGCCATCCAATGCAGCCAATCAAGCAGAGAATGTGCTTGATCAGCTGCATCCTCCACTACACTAGCTGACAGCTTCTTCAGTCGCAGGGGGGTTCAGGAAAATGGATTTTTCCCACAGTCCCAGGCTCAATGGGATCACTGAGAGTGCTGCCAGCAGGGGTTGTGAGAGGCATGCAGAGCACACTTTCAGAGCCCTTATAAAAGTGATCAAGCCACCCAGGTCATTTTTATCTGAAAGCCCTTCACCGGCTGGTAAAATCCACGCTGAACACTGGTCTGCAGTAGCAACGGTGACCTTGCTTTAACCCTTTGCTTATCATGCCGTATATAAACATACCTTGGAGGACAAGGTGGTAAATCAATTTTAACTATGAAATAAACGTTACCCTTTATTACTACACAGAACCTCTGTTAACCATTAACAGACCTTAGTGCTTAGTCACCAAGACTAAAGCAGTAACACCTTACAGTCCAACAAGTGTAAACACTGCTCGAGGTGTGTGTGCACAATTCCCATATATCACATCTGTCAGGGCTGGGATCAGCTCTTCCTTCTCTGAGCTGGCCAGCTGTCGGCTAATTGCCAGCTCCTATCTCTCCGCAGTGACCTACCTGTTGATGATATCCTGCTCATCAGTCCTGCCTACTTAAGCCGTCCAGCCCAAATGATCTCGGCCTTCGCCTTGGTCATATCTCTAGAGATGCTCTCCTGTGTTCCTGTTAAAAACTTGCTTGGCTGACATTCCTTCTGGCTCCAGATCTTGCTTGTTGTTCTACTACACTAATCTCTGGCTCCCTGATGTTTTGGCTTGTCTGACTATCCGTTCCGGTTCCTGAACTCTGGCTATGTTTTGACTACGTTTACTCTGTTAACCTTTTTTTGTTATTATTAAACAAGTGAGATTTACAGTAACTGTACTTCTGTCTCAGTCTGATTCATGGTTTCTGACAGTAGGCGAAAGTCATGAATTCACAAGATGCAGTCAATCCACTTGTTGGTAATATTTTCTTTCAGATTGGATGAGCAGGATCATCGCATGGATCATGGCGTTACAAACGCTCCTGAGTCATACGGCTCACCTGGAATCTCCCACTGTGGCTGCTCCGGTACAACCTGTGTTGCAGGCCAGTCTAAGTACCGCTCTCATGAAGTGCTCCACCAGCAGGTTTGCTGCCGATTTCTTTTGGGTAAAAGCCAAGATGGCTGAAATTTGCACCTTAAGCGAACTGAGCCCCAAATCCAATCCGGATTGCAGGAAAGACAGGATTTGAGATACATTTAGGTCACTAGGGTCAAACTGACATCCAGCTGCAAAGCTCGTGAACCTATTTCATATTCTAGAATAGATGGCATTGGTTGACCCCTTTCTGGAACTCTGTAAAGTTCTAATACCCTCTGGAGAACATCCTAACTCTTGTAACCCCCGCCTTACAATCTGCAGGCCGCTAAGGCCAGTCGTGATGGTTGCGCATGTAGAGTATCTCCTACAGAAGATGAGGAGTCACTGGCGGAGTGATCGATGTGAACACGCTGAGATCCATTGCCAGAGAGACCCATGGTCCATGAGGCCAATAAGGAAATACTGTGAGGACTGTCAAATTCTGTCAACCACCTCCTCAGGAATTTCAGGATTAAAGAAATTGGAGGGAAGGCATAGACCAGTTGCCCAACCCAAGGATGGATAAAGGCATCCCTCCCCTCCAATAATGGATGAGGGTAGCGTGAGAGGAACCAGCTCACCTTGCAGATGGTTGATGAGGCAAAAATATCCATCTTGCGGACACCACCACTCGTGGATGTTCTGTTTGAACACTTCGGGGTGAAGGGACCATTCGTTGGGGTCCATGAATTATAAAAAGAGAGGGAAGGGGATTGTTGGGACTTTAAATGAGGCGATGAATGGGTAAATTCATCCGCCTCCATTCCTATGTTTGACTATGTCAATGGAAGGAGAGGGTTGGGACTTTAAATGAAGCACAACTAGAAAAATAAGGTCACATGATAATGGATTCCACACAAATATACATAGATTAAAAACATAACATGATAAGATAAAGAACACCTTAACAATTTATTGTACATAGTAATATCATAATTTACAACCATTTTAAGGATAATAATACATAAATATACAGTAATTTAATTGTAGGGGTTCATAATCAACATAATTAATTGATAATCATAATAAAAAAAGTCAATATTTCATAGCATTTTTAATGTGGAATCTCAGAATCGCATGACCAAATGATGTATCATAAGGCAAAGCTCTACGCGCTTCGTGGAATCTATCCACTCAGCAGGAGCAATTATAAATACAGAATCTATAATGAAAAAGAGAATTTGCAAAATGAACAAATGCTGGACATAAGGAAAGAAGGAACAAGGCTAGGATAAATATTTACCAAACGCTCATACCTTCACATAGAATGGATGTAAAATAGTGTGGTGTTGTAACCAATTGGGGGCGCCATAGAGAAACAGACATCCCATGGGAGCTGAAGCCGCAAAAACGCAGCCAGGAAGTGACCAGGGAGACAGTATCGAGAGCATGGGTGATGTAAGGAACTCCTGTTGAAAATAGAGACTATATGCCAATTCCTGTAGATGTACTGTATAAAAAAGCATATAGCTATATTAATATATGGAGCTGGCCTTAAAGTGAATGTAAACCCGATGTCATCCTTTCTAAACTACTGCCATAGGAGTTATCTATAAGGGTGTACATGCATGTATCTTTACCTGTCAAATGTCTCCCCTCTGTCTGTTATGAGACCCAAAAAACTGCGGATTCTGTGGGTGGGTCTGTTGTCTGGAGCTCGGTAGGTGGAGTAGTGATGTCAGTAGACTTCCTGCCCACCTCTACACACCCCTTGTCAATATGCATTTTCTCCTGTGTATTTCTTACACTTACTTCTGCTATGATCTCTAACATCCAGTGAAAAGACAGGAAAGTAACCACATGACTTCAGCATGCCAAATCATGCTGAGGTGTGAAACAGCCAATCCTTGCAGAGCTGCTGAAGAAAGGAGTGGGGGTGGGAATTAAAAAATAATGCATGTCTTAGGTTAATGCACGAGATATGTAAATCACCTGTCACTCACAGCAAGGGGGAGGATTTGACAAAGTTTTTCTCTGTTTGTCAAGTTTTATCTCACTGAACAAATAAAAGAGAATTGCTCAGAGCTGGATTAACTCTTTGTGGCAAGACTGGGCTCAAATAATAGGAAATCTTATGCTCTACATTATGACATAAAAAAAAAATCGGGTTTCGGGTTTACATCCACTTTAAACAATTACTATCCAAACTAGATGGATTAATATACTAGTTAATATAGCTCGCATATCCAGCCAGGGAGGAGATCAAAGTAGGGAAAATAAGTAACTCAGTAAGTGGACCATAAATAAGAAATAATTACCTTAGATCTCCAACACATGTAATAAGGGCTGGTATGTAGAAATCTATGGAGTAAGGAGAGATGTGTGCTCCAACTGTGTATAGTCTCGATGGACACAACTAGCCACGTTATGCGGCCAACGCCACGCTGCGTTATAAAAGGAAAGGGGAGGGAAAAGACGGCACCAGCACCCGGACGTATACTGTCACGTGGTAACCAGCGCAACCAACCCTCCCATGTATACAATGCTGGTGGAAAAACCAGCACACCGGCGCGCGGCGTCAGATGATGCCACATGTACAGCGTGCTTGGCGTGGCGCCGATGTGCAGCAGGTTCCTGCCTCCACCCCATTGCTATAGGAGGGAGGAGGAGGGAGGGGCCTACGCCGAACAACGCAGCTCCCGGGAGTGCAGGGCTCAGGCATCCCCAGTGACAAAACATCACTAATAAGAAATAATATAATAAAGAGTCCACAATGTCAAGCAGAAGTCATGATGCAGTTAATGTAACCAATAACCGTTGATACCAAGATTGCTAACTTAACTAGTGTGCTTCCATCCCTAAATCATTATAAAAAGAGAGGGAAGGGGATTGTTGGGACTTTAAATGAGGCAATGAATGGGTAAATTCATCCGCCTCCATCCCTATGGTTCCCCCAGTTGGTTACAATACCACACTATTTTACATCCATTCTATGTGAAGGTATGAGCGTTCGGTAAATATTTATCCTAGCCTCGTTCTTTCTTTCCTTATGTCCAGCATTTGTTCATTTTGCAAATTCTCTTTTTTATTATAGATCTCTGTATTTATAATTGCTCCTGCTGAGTGGATAGATTCCATGAAACGCGTAGAGCTTTGCCTTATTCTACATCTTATGGTCATGCGATTCTGAGATTCCAGATTAAAAATGCTATGAAATATTGACGTTTTTTTATTAGGATTATTAATTAATTATTTTGATTATGAACCCCTACAATTATATTACTCTATATTTATCTATTATTATCCTTAAAATGGTTGTAAATTATGATATCACTATGTACAATAAATTGTTAAGGTGTTCTTTATCTTATCATGTTATGTTTTAAATCTATGTATATTTGTGTGGAATCATTATCACGTGACCTTATTTTTCTAGTTGTGCTTCATTTAAGGTCCCAACCCTCTCCTTCCATTGATGGGGTCCATGAATTGTCTGGATAGGCGATCTGCTTCCAAGTTCTTCCAAATTCTGACAGCCTGGAAGATATATGCCCCTCAAACTGGGAGATATTGTTGTGCCAATGTCATGATTGGATCCACCTCTCTTAAGAGGGATTGGCTGTGCGTCCCGCCTTGTCACTATATGTAGGGCACTGCTGCCATGTTGTCCAGATGGAGCAGGACTGGGCGACTCTGTATGTGAGGCAGCAAGGTGGCCAACACCATGAATGCTGAATGAAGTTTCAGAATATTGGAAACTAGGCCCTGAGTGGGAAATTCCCCTCTGCCCTGGATCTTGAGTTCTTTGCAGGTGGCGCCCAACCCTGCTGCGCTGTAGTGATCTATGATCCATGGCTGTGGCCCTAATGGACTATGCCGTTTAGCATTTGTTTCGTCTACCACCAGAGACTCTGGTGCCTCCGGCTGGTGATCCTGATTGGCTGGGCTAGACAAACTCTTCCACTACATCAGGAAGCCTTGTTGGAAAACTCTAAGACGACTCATGCACTGGGATGCTGACATCACTGGTGCAGCCAATGCCTGTTGGAACTTCTTCCTGATTTTGGGGAGTTTCTGAGGAAGCAAAGAAACTGTGGCCACCTGAGTATTGAATTGGGCCCCTAGGTAGACCATTTTCTGTGTAGGCTCCAGCTGGCTCTGGTAATGCCTGTTCCTCAACGCAAATCTGAAGAACTGCTGGTATGACTGAAGGATCGGGACATGCTGATGGGCATATTGCAAGTGCACTGAAATCCTACAGTTTCCTGGTTGAACAACCTGGATTATGGTATGGAGAGACTCCATCTTGAGTCTATCCGGATAAATTGATTCAGCCTCTTGAGGTAGTTTTGGAGGCTGCCGTTTAAACAACCAATAATGGCCTTGCGCCACTGTGGACTGAATCTGCCATTTTTTGGCAGTGGTCTTGTCGGAACTGAGTCACTTTGAGCCACCTGGCTCCAACTGCCTCCTGGGCAGGCCTGGCATTAAAAGGGCTTTTGGGTATCTTGGGGAGCCGCAGGGGTCTTAGCTCTCTGCGATCTTACAAAGGTTGACTGTGTACCCCTCCAACGCCTTCTGAAGTCCTTGGATAGGCAAAAGCCTCCGAAATCCCAGTACCTATTTGGCACTCCTCTGGATGGTTGCCCCCTCTGGCATCTGGACCTTTGATCTTGGGGCAGAAGACCTGATTTTCCTCCTGTAACCCTGGAGATGGCATTCTCCAGTTTTTTGGCCAAACAGCGCCTTTCCAGCAGTTTACAACAATTCTGCTTTGAGGATGGGTCAGCCGCCCAGAGTTTTAGCCACAGCGCTTTGGCTGTGACTGAGCTTAGCATGGCTCTGGAGGACCATCGAATGATGTCTATAGCTGCTTCACCTGCAAAGTCCGCCGAGAGTTTTATCTCATCAAGAGCCTTGATGATTTTTTTTCTTTTGGCAGCTGGTTTTTGATCGCATACTCCAAGTTCTGCACCCACACTCACATAGCACTTGCTACGGATGTTAAAGCAATGACGGGTTTACAAGCACCACCTGCCGTGAGGTAAAACTTTCTTAAGTCCACGTCAATGCGTCAATCAAGGATATTGTGAAAGCAGGAAGAGTCTTCCATCGGAAGTGTCACATTCTTGGCCAATCTGGTGACTGCCGCATCCACCATTGGTGGGTTAGATAAAGGAGTCGCATCTTCCTCCATTAGCCATTAGTGGATACAACTTCTGCAACCTATTGGTTGAGGTGGATTCCCCCCCCTTTTCCCATCCCTCTTGAAACAGGCCTTTTATTTCTGTCATAAGAGGAAAGGTAGCTACCTGTTTCTTTAGGTTCCTTCTATGGAACCCAAAGGCTTGTTCACACTTGCAGCAGGCTCTGCTATTGAACTGAAAAGCGATCTGTGCCTAGGTCACTTTTCAGAGGCATTTGATAATATCACGTAGAGGGGACAAGTGTTCCTGCTATGCCATTTTCAAGGAGCAATTTGTACTCAATATTGCAACTCACATAGGGGCGACCCATTCACTTGGCTGCCCTACGTGTGCAAAAAGAAGCCCCTGCTCCCATTTAGAGTGACCAGCTTCGTACAATGTTTTTAAAGGCGCATTCTCACACGTGACAATCACAGCAGAATCACTTTGCATTTGGGGTGCCCTGAAAGGATAAAGGCACCTAATGCGTGTTGTGCAGCGATTGCCACACAATTTAAAATCAGATTGTATGGTGTGTGATAATAGGTTTTCTCCTTCTTTGGAGGAGGTTCTGGATCCTCCCATTCCAGTGCAGCTTTTACTGCGTTAGTGAATGGTGGTATTAACGCAAAATCAAAGCCTGTACTTTTAGGATCCTCTGCCAAGGAGGAGGCGATATCTTCTCCTTCTGCCTGGAAGGTTGGCTGTAATACTGGGTCTGGGGAATCAGCCTGCTTAATCTGCTGGGCTGGCGTCACCCCTGAAGTGCCTGGTACCCCTCTAGTTAGATTGGATGTGACCTGATCCACCGGTTGGGTCTCACAAGTATCCCTGCTGAGAGCTTATGCTCAGAAACGAGAGAGTTACCGGCTGGATTTGACGGCTATCCCCGCTGAGAGCGGAGGAATGGAGGTGCACCTCATTGATTCGTCATTGGTGTGTGAGTCCTGCTGACTGGGGTATTCCCCCGGGGAAATTGTGATTGGCGCAGAGAGAACTGAATTTTCTCTAAGCTCTCCTGGATTCTAGTTGAGCTGTGGACGTACCTGTCTTTTTGCCCAGGAGGTTTGGTGAAGGCTCTCCCCCTTGGATCGAGAACGTGCGAGGGGAACGGAGCAGGTCGAAGGTGCACGAGCCCTCCCGAACTGACTCACGAATGGAGACAAGCCGATCCGAGCCCCTCTGTTCACAGCGGGATCGGGGGATGCTCCCATCTGTGGGTAATGCTCAGTCTGTTGACAGTGATTGTGGGCATAGGAGGAGAGCTGCAGTACATCACACACTTTTTTGCCGGCTTCCTGGGCTTCCAGCACGAGACGCACACTTAGGATCTCAACTTTCGGGAACTGAGAAAACATCATCAACCTTGGAATCAGGTCTCTATTTATTTCCCGTGTATCCAGAGGTGACATCCAGGCCTCATAGAGGTACCATCGGCCTCCAACCACCATACTCACCTGCTCGGGGTGGCACACAGCTCGATTGATTCTATGCTTATGGCAGTAGAATCCAACAGTTCCGGTAAGCGTACCCCATCTTTTCATGAGTTTGATGACATCTGAACTGAGATTTGGGAAGCTGAAGGGACTGTTACACCGTTTATTTATCCATTGTGGATCATCATGTTTTTTTGACTACACGTCACTATTGGGACACTGGTCTATGATTACAGAGACATTCTGTTCTTATGACACATGTTTTTTAGCGCTACAATTTATTTAACACAAGTACACATTTTAGTCACATGGTTTGTAGCAGCCTTTGTTTTTTCTTTTCAGGTAGCGCATTAATCATCCTTTCTTCATTAGTACATCACACTAGGATCAGGCGAGTATTGCTGTCTATTTAATATTCGATATTTAGAGGTGGAAAGAACACAGAGAATTTGCTTTAACAGCTGAGAGAGGACTTGGATCTTAGTGAAAGTAAAAGCCTATTTTTATTGTAATTGAAGGAGGGTCAAGATTTTCTAACTCCTAAGGAAGAGATAACTTTGAAAGTTCTGGAGTGGGGCCATACAGTGGAGCTGGCATTAACAGATCCCCTAATTATATGGTATCAATAAGCGGATACAATAAAGTAATTATTTAAAGGCACAGGTGTACTAAAGAACTGAGGGTGTGCGATTTCTGCAATACTACCTATCTCATTGAGTTCTGATCATAATATGCCTCCAAAAAGAGCACATTCTCAGAAAGCCAAAAGAGGATCCAACGGAGGAACAGCTAAAATCACCCCGAAGCCTCCATCTACTCCAAAAATAGACATCAAGGGTTTTTTTCAGCATTCTCAGTCTCAGGATCAACTAGAAGGCTCTATAATAACGAAATTGCACTCTGTGTCTCCTGCAAGGGATACAGAGCCTAGATCCAGCACTGATTTGGAGGCCTATATACCACAATATACAATGGATCAAGAGAGATTGGAACAAAATCCTACTTGGGATATGCAGGCATATATAAAGTCCTTACCAACTAGGGAGGATATGGATAAATATGTCTATAGACTGGAAGTTTCCTATAAAGAGGAAATGCAGACACTGAGGTCTTCTTTAGTGGAGGTGCAAAACAAGATAGTAGCCACAGAGTCTAGATTGGACATTATTGATCATAAAATATTATTGCTGGAGGAAAAGAATAATGAAGTTGTTTGACGGATAAAGCATTTGATTGATGCCTCCGACAATTTGGAAAATAGAAATAGGCGTAATAATATAAGAATAAGAGGCCTGCCAGAATCGGTGGGAATGGGTGGCCTGAAAGTGGCACTCCAAGGCATATTTAATGACTTATTAAAATGGCCAAGGACAGTAGATCTTGAGATCGACAGAGCACATAGGGTAATGGGCCCCAGAGACAGAGAAACAAGATTACCAAGAGATGTTATATGTAAAATCCATTTCTTTTTTGTTAAAGACAGCATTATGGCAGCGGCCCAGACACAACGTACCATAGAATATGAGGGTGCCCAGCTTATGCTTTTTTTTTTTTTTCGTCTACCCTGCTCTGTCCGCAGGAGAAGGCCAGCTCTGTGCTTATCAGTACACTCACCCCTCTCGAATATGATGAGTGAGTAGAGTGAAACTGCGTCCAGAACTGCTTATTGCTCAGAGTTTCAAGTGTATCCTTCATCAAATGCGTCTCCTGCAGGCAGAGTATCTTGACGTTCCCCCTTTTGGCTATTGAAAAAATGATTTGTTTTTTAAGCTTGTCCCTTACTCCTCTTACATTCCATGAGCATATATTGATTCTTTTACCCGTATCCGGGATTTTACCACTCCCTCCTTTAACGCTCAAGGGCCCTTCTATCTAGTACCGTTATGCTATTTTGATCCCCTGTCAGAACTAACCATCTCCCATTACAAGTGCGATAAGGGGACACATAGTATATCTCCCTATCATTTACTCATCCCCCTAATCTAACAACCTGAATCCACTCATATCCACTCACAGCACTCCCTACCTTCCACCTCTGGTTATATACCTGCCTCTTCCCCCCCACCCCCCATTCCCCCTCACCTTCCCAGCACCCCCCCTCCTCCCCACCCCCCCACCCCCCCTCCCCCATTCTGCCCCCATGCCCACTTTGGGGCCTAACCCTCGGGCTTCTATTGTGACCTTCAAAACACTTTTTGAGGTTTAAGAACAAAAAAGAGGAAAAAACCGTGAACCGTGTCCAGTAGGGGGGGACTTTCCCCCTCTTGGAAAAACACAAAAAAAAAACAAAAACAAAAAACAAACATATATTTTGTGCTGTTACCTTGTGCGTAAAATTGTGCGTTTTTCTCTCTAAATACATTATATTACTATTTACTTAGTCCCCCCCCTCCCTCCTCCCCCACTCCGCTCCCCATTTATCACATCAATAAGAAAAAATCCAGTGAAGAAACGACCCAAAAATAGTACAAAAAAAATTAAAAAAAAAAAAGAAACAGGAGAAAGTTCCAAACAGCACTCAGCTACCCTCTCCTCTCTTAATTCTCTCCTCAATATTCTCTAACCAGGATGACACTTCATTGGGGGTGGAAAAAAACCTAACTTCTCCCAGAGCTGAGACACGCAATCGCGCCGGGAACAAAAGCGCATAATTGATTTTAAGTTGTTGAAGCTTACGCTTGCAATCTGCAAATTTGGCTCTTTGCCTCTGCAGCTCAGGGGAGAAGTCTGGGTAAATTGAAATCCTAGCTCCATTATGCTGGATGTTCCTTAACTCTCTTGCCTTCTGTAAAATAGTGACTTTGTCCCGAAAACACAAAAGCTTAAAAATAAAAGGTCTAGGGTGGCCTCCTGGTGCTAGGGTTTTGGGGCGTATTCTGTGTGCCCGCTCAACAGCAAATGTAGCAGAAAATGAGTCCCTGCCGAACTTCTCCCTCAGCCAGTCCTCCATGAAATGAATGGGGTTGTTCCCCTCGCAGCCTTCTGGGAGCCCAAGTACCCTCAGGTTCTCTCTGCGTAGCCTGTTCTCCATACTGTCCATTTTCTGTAAGCAATCCCTTAGTTGGATTTTCATGAGTGCCACCTCTTGCTTTAATGGGTACACATCATCCTCCATTTGGCTGCATCTCTCCTCAAGTGCTGTTGTACGGGTGCAAACCGTGCGCACTTCCCCTTTGACCACAAGCAGATCATCTCTAATACTTTTAAATTGCTCGGATAGCTCGGTGATTGATTGCTTGCAGGTATTAACAGCTGTAAGAATATCTTGCAGGGATGGCTCCCTCTCACCTGAGCTGCCCTGGTCTCCCCCTATCGCCCCTTCTAGGCCCAGCTTTTGTTGTTTATCCATGGTCCCTCTTGAGGCTGAGCCTGCCAGTGAAATAGCTGATGATGGAGTTATCAAAGTCTCATTTTCCTGGGTCTGACTTCTCCTCCCAGGATGTCCCACCTGCTGTTGGCCCCCTCCTAAGTTACTGGGCTTATTAGGGGTATGATTTGGGGTGTGCGCAAAGCGCTCTAGTTTGGTGGCTACTTGGTTTCCCTTCTCCTTGGCGCTACGGGTTCCGAGACCCCCTGTCCCTTGCTGGACTGGCCCATCCTCCATCCCCTTCTTCCTGGACATTCCTGATGGCATCCTGATAGTGAGCTGTTTTGCCAATACACCGCGCTAGCCCCCTGCCCTGTAATCTGGGCCTATATAGCCACAGTCCCCTAACCAGGGTATCGGTAATAATGTCTCTTTGCAGCTGGGCTTTTATACTGTGCGTGCACTCACAGCCAGCGACTCACCCCTCCAGTGCTCCGGACGGGATCCCGTGCCACTTAGTCCTTCCAGGGGTTTCCCGCACCTCACAGCGCAGCACGGTCCCAGATGCCAGCGTCCTCCTCTCTCACAGGAACAGGTGCTGCCGGTGTATTTGCTGTGTGGATGGGCTCCGTGTGGCTCCGTGCCTGTAGCAATCTCCTCCACAATCGTGTCCGCGGTAGCCTTAGTTAAGTGCTCCGGGCAGTCTCCTAGGTCCCACACCGTCAGACGCCGGGTACGGAGCGGGGGGAGAGGGCTGAACTCAGTCACGGCGTCCTCTCTCGCCTCTCACCTCAACATCCGGTCACGCCCCGCTTTGGGGTGAATTAGTCTCCTCTAGTCGCCGTAGCTTATGCTTTTACAGGATCTGTCCAGATATACAATGATGAAGAGGAAGGCAGTAAAACCTCTACTGGAAATTCTGCGACAGAAGGAGATATCTTATAGATGGGGATTTCCCTTTCAAATTAAGGTTCATCGAAATGGACACAATATTTTTTTTCGGGACATGGGGGACCTTCCCAATTTTTTGAAAAATCTTCAACTCCCTTTAGTTGATTTGCCGGCATGGTCTCAAATATATTATGGTAGGACAATACAGGGGGTAGATTGATGGCTGAGCGAGGTCGGGATGGGGGAGGCTGGGGGGAGGAAGATGAGAGGGATGTATGTTTAAAATAGAATTCATGCTTAAAATAGAATTTTTTTTTTCAATTAAGTTTAAGCACTGTTAGTTGTATATGAAAGGACCAGATGTTTCATGACGGAAAATTTATTACGAGGTTATTGACAGCTTATTATAAGTTGGGGCGGGATTGGGATATGGGTTATATTGCTGATGGCACTTGGTTTATAAGAGGTATGTAGGGTGGGTGATAAGGGGGGGGGGTTTCAGCATCATTTTTTTTTTTTGTGCAATGGAGTTTAATCACTGTTAGTTGTATAATATTTATGAAAGGACTATAGGTTTCATGATGAAAGATATATCACGAGGTTATTGATTGCTCATTAATAATTTGGGGCGGGATTGGTGATATGGGTTATATTGTTGGTGGTTTTTTAAAGGTCGGTAGGGTGGGGGTTATGGGGGGAATTTTCAATATTTTAAGTGGTTGCACTTGGTTTTTAATAGACTGTTAATAGACTGTTGAGGGAAAGTTTTTTTCTTTCTCTCTCCAACCTCATAACAGTTCATAAGGATAGGTTGTTTACTGATGTTAAGGTGCTATGAGGTTAATTGTATAATTTTCTCAATCGCAAAGGGGAACAGGTTATCACATTATGTATTGGTTATTGGTTTTGTAAACACCAATTGCTGCATATACTACACTATAAGGAGATATTGTTATTATAATTATTATGTCGGGGAATTCATTTGCACATTGTTGCTGATAATGCTTGGTTTATAGCCAGACAGGGATGGGTGGAGCATGGATGGGGTGGTGTGTTGTTTTTTTTTTTTTTTTCTCCTCCTCACAATAGTTTTTGAAAGGATTGGTTGTTCAATGAAGAAAAAGTTTTATGGGGTTAACTATATAATTTATATCATTTTAAAGGTGAATTATGCCTCGTACACACGGTCGGACTTTGTTCGGACATTCCGACAACAAAATCCTAGGATTTTTTCTGACGGATGTTGGCTCAAACTTGTCTTGCATACACACGGTCACACAAAGTTGTCAGAAAAACCGATCATTCTGAACGCGGTGGCGTAAAACACGTACGTTGGGACTATAAACGGGGCAGTGGCCAATAGCTTTTATCTCTTTATTTATTCTGAGCATGCGTGGCACTTTGTCCGTCGGATTTGTGTACACGCGATCGGAATTTCCGACAACGGATTTTGTTGTCGGAAAATTTTATAGCCTGCTCTCAAACTTTGTGTGTTGGAAAATCCGATGGAAAATGTGTGATGGAGCCTACACACGGTCGGAATTTCCGACAACTATCACACATTTTCCGTCGGAAAATCCGACCGTGTGTACGGGGCATAAGTCTGCACTTTATGTACTGTTTATTGCTTTTGACAGCACTTGATGTTGTATGTATCATACTTTAGGTGATATTGTCGCTTCTTTAATCATGTTTGGGAATTTATTTGTGTAAAGTTGCTGAGAATATTGGGTCTATAGCTAGATTGAATTGGGGGGTGTGAGGATGGGACTGGGGGGGGTCTTTTTTTTTTTCCTTCTTCCCTCTCATTTCTCCCTTCTTCTCCTTTTCCTCTCCCAAGGTGCCCTTCCCCCTCCCTTCCTCTTCTTCCTGTTTGCTCAATTTTTCTCTTTGGCTTAGTTGGGAACAAAAGGTTTTTAATTGAATAATATGCCTGGGTGGGAAACGTCTTTTCTAGGGTAAACCCCTTTATCTCCCTGATTAGGGAACTTACTAAGTATGATTGATTCTAAGGAATCAAGTAGCTAGTGAGAGAATCTGTGTGTGTGGGGTGCGTGATTGTTGTGTGGGGTAAATTTTTTATTTTTTTTCCTTTTCTTTCTCTCCCTCATGGGGACAATAAAACTCTGCTCTTACAATGTTAGAGGTTTAAATTCTGCAATAAAAAGATCACAAATCCTATACTCTCTTCATATGTAAAAGGTGGGTATTGCATTATTTCTGGAGACACATTTTTGATCAGACCATATACCTAATTTACAGAATAGATTCTATACAACTTGGTATCATGATTCCTTTTTATACTCAACATCTAGGGGAGTTTCCATAGCAATACATAAATCAATACCTCATCAGGTAATGGAATGTTGGAGGAACAGAGACGGGAGAGCATTACTAGTAAAACTTGTTATATATGGTAAAAAATACACTCTTATTAATGTCTACCTCCCTAATTATGAACAAATTAAAATAGCAACACACCTGTTAACAGATCTTATGAAGAGAGCAGAAGGGGTAACAATAGTAGGCGGTGACTTTAATTTTGTCTTTGATCAGGATATGGATACTACCACACTTGTAAGGTCGCAGAAGAGTAGAGATAAAAAGAAATTTAAGGATATGATAGAGAAGCACCAGTTGGTTTATATATGGCGGGCTTTTCACCCACTAGAGTGAGAATATACGTTGCACTCAAAAGTTCATGATACTTATTATAGACTTGATTACTTTTTGACCAATCGGTTGGCAACGGTGGCGACCTCTTCCTCGGATATAGGCAATGCGATTTGGTCAGATCACATTCCGATATTTTTGGTGATAGCAGAATCCAATGGGAATAGGAATAGAAGTTTTTGGAAGTTAAATGATAACGTATTATTTGATGAGGCCTGTGTAGTTGAGATAAAATAAGCAATAATGAATTTTATAAAAGATCATATAAGGGACTCTACCTCCTTACCTATTCAGTGGGAGGCCTTGAAATGTGTAGTGCGGGGTCTATTTATAAAACACAGGTCTAGATTAAAAAAAGCTAAAGAGAACAGAACAGCTGCATTCCTTAAGGAAATGTCGAAATTGGAGTCACTGCATAAGGGATTATCAGAATCGAGAAAATGTATGGAACTAATAGAAAAAAGAGCAGAGTTGCGAACCTTGTTAAATGAATAAGCATTGTGGGTTAGAGATAAAAAACGGCCGCTGTATTATCAACAGGGTAATAAGCCGGGCAAACTATTAGCTAGGGCACTACGCCAACGGGTAAATGCATCATCCATTGTAAAGATTAAATCAGAAACAGGTGACGTAGCGTATGACCCAAAGGGGATTCTGAAGGCATTCCATACCTTTTACACTAGATTATATAATATCCCAAATCAACTAGCAGAACAGGATCCGGAAAAATTCCAGCAGAGAATATATCAATATATAAAAGATATGGCTTTACCAACCTTATCGGTAACAGAAATAGATCAGCTAGAACAGGAGTTCATTGGTGCCAGGCAAAATCCCCGGACCCGATGGCTTTACCCCACGATTCTATAAAAATTTTAAAGATTTATTAGTCCCTATTATGAAGCGGACATTTAATTTTGTAACAGCCCCGCAGCCCTTTGCCTCTCAAGGCATGCAGGCTTTTATCTCATTGATACCTAAACCCGAAAAGGACCATACTTTATGCGGTAACTATCGACCTATTTCATTGACAAATATTGATCTTAGAATATATTCTAAGATCATTGCAAATAGAATCACCCCGATAATACCGAAGTATATACACTTAGATTAAGTGGGATTCATAAAAGGACGAGAGGCGAGAGATAACACCTTAAAGACATTGACACTGATGGAATATGCCCGGAGACACACCATCCCATCCTGCCTCCTGGCAATTGATGCCGAGAAGGCGTTTGATAGGGTGGGATGGTGTTTTCTCCGGGAGACTTTAAGACAGTGGGGGTTGGGTCCGGTGCTTCTAGAAACAATAATGGTGTTATATTATAATCCAACTGCTAAAATACGAACGAATGGTGATGTATCTGATACAGTCACCATAGCGAACGGTACCCGACAGGGATGTCCATTGTCCCCTTTGCTATACGTATTAGTTATGGAACATTTAGCAATAGCTATTCGGAATAATAGGGATATATCAGGTATAAAAATAGGAGATATTGAATATAAAATGTCAGTTTATGCTGACGATCTGCTTTATACTTTATATCACAAACCCATTGGTGACTTTACCAATTCTAATTAGGGAATTCAAGCGCTTTGGGGAGGTGAGTAACTTTAAAGTGAACTTTGATAAGTCAGAAGTGCTCAGTATCACTCTTCCAAGTGATACTGTGGAATTAATTAAAAAAAACTTTTCATTTAAATGGCAAGCAAATGCGCTTAAAAACCTCGGAACATACATCCCTAAGGATATAAGTAAGATACAGGAATATAACTACCTTCTGTGAAAAAAATTATAAACTTACTTCAACAATATAATAAAGGAATATTCTTTTGAATGGGTAGGATAAGTATTATAAAAATTGACATTTTGCCTAAGATACTATACATATTTCAAACTATCCCAATATTCCCTTCAACAAAAGTCCTGATCCAACTACGGAAAGCCATTGGGAGTTTCATTTGGGCAGGTAAAACCGCTAGAATTAATAGAGAAGTATTAATTAAATTAAAGCAAAATGGAGGGTTGGCTCTCCCAGACCTATCAACTTATCTTAAATCAGTATTTATTACCAGGATCATGGATTGGTTTCATAACTGATAGCAAACAATGGGTGAGGTTGGAGGAAGAAGTGGCAGCGATTAAACTGAAATAATTACTATGGATAGTAGAGGAAAAACGAAATCCTGAAGGGGAGCTACCCTTTTTGGTTGTTTCAACACTGAAAGTATGGGATGGAATACTGAAATTGGGGGTAAGGTCTACCTATAGAGGTCCAATGACCCCCTTATTTGATAATCCTGAATTCCCTCCAGCAATGGACGCTAGGAATTATCTTAAATGGCAAAGAAATGAAGACGCCAGGATAGTAGAGACAATGGAGGGGAATAGACTTCTTCCGATAGAGGCTTTGGGTATGGAATATAAAACAAAATGGATGCAGTATCGACAGCTTCAGATGTACATCTTTTCTTTGGCGAAAGAGGCGATATTGGATAGACCACTTACAGATTTGGAAAAAATGCTTCTACAAGAACAAAAGCCATTGCATACACTCTGCAGGATTTATACAGTGCCTTGCAAAAGTATTCGGCCCCCTTGAACTTTTCAACCTTTTGCCACATTTCAGGCTTCAAACATAAAGATATAACATTTTAATTTTTTGTGAAGAATCACCAACAAGTGGGACACAATTGTGAAGTGGAACGAAATCTATTGGATATTTTAAACTTTTTTAGCAAATAAAAAACTGAAAAGTGGTGCGTGCAAAATTATTCGGCCCCTTTACTTTCAGTGCAGCAAACTCACTCCAGAAGTTCAGCGAGGATCTCTGAATGATCCAATGTTGTCCTAAATGACTGATGGTGATAAATAGAATCCACCTGTGTGTAATCAAGTCTCTGTATAAATGCACCTGCTCTGTGATAGTCTCAGGGTTCTGTTGAAAGCGCAGAGAGCATAATGAAGACCAAGGAACACACCAGGCAGGTCCGTAATACTGTTGTGTAGAAGTTTAAAGCCAGATTTGGATACAAAAAGATTTCCCAAGCTTTAAACATCCCAAGGAGCACTGTGCAAGCGATCATTTCGAAATGGAAGGAGTATCAGACTACTGCAAATCTACCAAGACCTGGCTGTCCCTCTAAACTTTCAGCTCAGACAAGGAGAAGACTGATCAGAGATGCAGCCAAGAGGCCCATGATCACTCTGGATGAACTGCAGAGAACTACAGCTGAGGTGGGAGAGTCTGTCCATAGGACAACAATCAGTCGTACACTGCACAAATCTGGCCTTTATGGAAGAGTGGCAAGAAGAAAGCCATTTCTCAAAGATATCCATAAAAAGTCTCATCTAAAGTTTGCCACAAGCCACCTGGGAGACACACCAAACATGTGGAAGAAGGTGCTGGTCCGATGAAACCAAAATCGAACTTTTTGGCCACAATGCAAAACGATATGTTTGGCGTAAAAGCAACACAGCTCATCACCCTCAACACACCATCCCCACTGTCAAACATGGTGGTGGCAGCATCATGGTTTGGGCCTGCTTTTCTTCAGCAGGGACAGGGAAGATGGTTAAAATTGAGGGGAAGATGGATGCAGCCAAATACAGGACCATTCTGGATGAAAACCTGTTGGAGTCTGCAAAAGACCTGAAACTGGGACGGAGATTTATCTTCCAACAAGACAATGATCCCAAACATACAGCAAAATCTACAAAGGAATAGTTCACAAATAAACGTATCCAGGTGTTAGAATGGCCAAGTCAAAGTCCAGACCTGAATCCAATCGAGAATCTGTGGAAAGAGCTGAAAACTGCTGTTCACAAACGCTCTCCATCCAACCTCACTGAGCTCGAGCTGTTTTGCAAGGAAGAATGGGCAAGAATTTCGATGTGCAAAACTGATAGAGACATATCCCAAGCGACTTGCAGCTGTAATCGCAGCCAAAGGTGGCTCTACAAAGTATTAACACAAGGGGGCCGAATAATTTTGCACGCCCCACTTTTCATTTTTTTATTAGTTAAAAAAGTTTCAACAATCCAATAGATTTCGTTCCACTTCACAATTGTGTCACACTTGTTGGTGATTCTTCACAAAAAATAAAAATTTTATATCTTTATGTTTGAAGCCTGAAATGTGGCAAAAGGTTGAAAGGTTCAAGGGGGCCGAATACTTTCGCAAGGCACTGTAGATATTTAATTTCAAATAATAATATACATGAGGTAACATATGTTAAAAAATGGGTGACAGAACTGGGGATAATTATCCCCAAAGTAAAATGAGAAAAGGCAATTAAGTTAACACATAAGCTATCGATCTCCTATAGACATCAAGAGAGACATTTTAAGATTCTAGCAAGATGGTATAGATGCCCTGTGGACATGCATAAGATAAAATCAGATAAAGAAGACATCTGTTGCAGATGTCGGGGGGCAAAGGGTACAATGTCGCATATATGGTATTTTTGCCCGGGGACCAAACTTTCTGGAATAACATTTTTCCAGAAAGTTTATAGGGCAGTAACAGGAATGAACTTGCAGCCTGATATATTTATAACAGTACTTTCAATGATCCCAGGTTCAGTGAAAAGTATAAAGATGGGTATTCTTAAACATTTTTTAACAGCAGCGCACACAGTTATAACCAGGAAATGGAAAAGTAGTATAGAACCCTCTATAGGGGAATGGGAGTGTGAGCTGTTTGAAATGCGGTCATTAGAAGAGAGGATGGTATTAGAAACTGGGCTAAAACAGCAGATTATAACTTCTTGGCAGGTATGGGGAGAGTATAGAGCCATGTTGACATCATGAGTAAATGGGGGAGAGAATAGGGAATTGTATTGTTCCCCCCCCCTTTTGTGGGGGGTTTCTTTTTTTTTTTTTGTGGGTGTGTGTGAGAGGTATGAATGATTCAGATGATAGGACTTTTATTAATGGATGGTCAGGGGTTCTACTTCAAATTA
Organism: Lithobates clamitans; assembly: GCA_037952925.1. Lineage (NCBI taxonomy): Eukaryota > Metazoa > Chordata > Amphibia > Anura > Ranidae > Lithobates > Lithobates clamitans. The sequence continues at coordinate 617,294 of JBBGZY010002793.1, read as the reverse complement.
GTATAAATAAAGAAATGGGGGAAAAGGAAAGGGTGAAAGGAAGAAAGAAGGGAAGAAAAAAAAGAGAAAACAGAGAGAATAAATGTGGCATACATAAGGAAAGATAGTCGGAGAGTATCAAAAGGACAAGCTACAGAGTTTTAAGTTTGAAGTGGGACCCATAATTATGAACAAATGGATGATAATACCATATCATTGATAATGGTTGGTTATATAAAAAAAATAAAAAATAAAAAATAAATTTAAGGGGGTCTGAATACTTTCTGTCCCCACTGTATATATATATATATATATATATATCCACTGTATCCAGTTTAGCTAGATCTGACTGCAGTCCGTTCCTGGTGTACTGTTTCTAATATACTTCAGGCAGGCAGGTGATTCAGTTAGCTGCAGTGTATTTAATATATATATACAGTCAGCCTATATATATCCACTGCATACAGTTTAGCTATATCTCACTGCAGGCCTTTCCTGGTGTACTGTTTCTAATAACCTTTCTAACATTCTAGTCTAGCCAAGCCTATATCTGACTGCAGGCCATTCCTGGTGTACGTTTTCAAATATACTTTCAGGCAGGCAGGTGATTTAGTGAGCTGCAGTGCATAAAATATATATACAGTCTCCTACATATATATATCCACTGCATTCTAGTCTAGCCAAGCCTATATCTGACTGCAGGCCATTCCTGGTGTACGTTTTCAAATACACTTTCAGGCAGGCAGGCAGGTGATTCAGTGATCTGCAATGCATTAAATATATATACAGTCTCCTACATATATATATCCACTGCATTTTAGTCTAGCCAAGCCTATATCTGACTGCACGCCATTCCTGGTGTACGTTTTCAAATATACTTTCAGGCAGGCAGGTGATTCAGTGATCTGCAGTGCATAAAATACATATATGTATATATATATACAGTCTCCTACATATATATCCACTGCATTCTAGCCTAGCCAAGCCTATATCTGACTGCAGGCCATTCCTGGTGTACGTTTTCAAATACACTTTCAGGCAGGCAGGTGATTCAGTGATCTGCAGTGCATTAAATATATATATATACAGTCTCCTACATATATATATCCACTACATTCCAGTCTAGCCAAGCCTAAATCTGACTGCAGTCCATTCCTGGTGTACATTTTCAAATACACTTTTAGGTAGGCAGGTGATTCAGTGATCTGTAGTGCATTAAATACAGTCTCCTACATATATATATCCACTGCATTCCAGTCTAGCCAAGCCTATATCTGATTGCAGGCCATTCCTGGTGTACGTTTTCAAATATACTTTCAGGCAGGCAGGCAGGTGATTCAGTGATCTGCAATGCATTAAATATATATACAGTCTCCTACATATATATATCCACTGCATTTTAGTCTAGCCAAGCCTATATCTGACTGCAGGCCATTCCTGGTGTACTTTTTCTAGTAAACTTCAGGCGGTGTTTTGCTAATAAAATTTTACAGCATTCCTGGAAGGCCACCAAGGAGAGGCAGATGCTCACAGGCCACTAAAAGAGGGCAAGCAGGCTCTGTGTCTACAGCCAACAGTGCTGGTCGTGGACACGGTGCATCCTCAGCACGTGGCCATGGGGCACGCTTGTCCTTTTTTTTGGCAGCTGGCCGTGTTGATCCATAACATGCAGAAGAGTTGGTAGAGTGGATAACTAAGCCGTCCTCATCCTCTGTCACCCAGGCTCAGAGTAGTTTGCCTGCCAATGCAGTTGCCAAAGTGGCCTATTCCATCGGCTCAATGTCATCAGTCACTCCTTCCCTAGCCCCACCATTATGCACGGAGGAGTCCCCCAAACTGTTCGACCACAGTGTCGGGTACATGTTGCAGGAGGATGCGCAGCATTTTGAAGGCTCCGATGATGGTACCCAGGTTGGGGAAGGCAGTAACGTGAGCCCAGAGAGAGGTGGTGCCCAAGAAGGCAAAGAAACTGGCAGTCATGTTCCCCCAGCTGCAGCATACTGCCAGGTTTGCTCCAGTGATGAGGAGGGAGGGGATGATGAGGTAACTGACTCTACATGGGTAGAGGCAGGATGCCCTCCAGGGGCCAGCTTAAGGGCAGCCACCCAACTGCATGACACAGCAGAGCTCCGCATGTGCAGGCGCTACTGACTCCCCGTGAAAAGTTCTTTGGTGTGGGCTTTTTTTGATACGTGTGCAGCAGATAGCACTGTTGCTGTTTGCAACATATGTCTGAAGCATATCAAGTGTGGCCAAAACAGCAGCCGCTTGGGCACCACATGCCTGACCAGACATATGTCGATCTCCCATGCAGTCTGTTGGCAACAGTACTTAAAAGACCCACACCAAAGAACAAGACGGACCTCTCCTTGCTCCTCATCATCTGGGATCTCCAACCCCACTATACCTTCAGTCTTCTCAGAAACATGTACTGAGAAGAATGAAGTTGTAGAATTAGGTGTGCCAAGTACTTGCGGGCAATCTGCTATCGCTACACCAACATCTAATTGTAGCAGGCAAATTTCCCTACCCCAGTTGCTAAACCGTCGAAAGAAATTCGGTCCCAGCCATCCACATGCTCAGCAGCTGAATGCTAGCTTGGCTAAGTTGCTAGCACTCCAACTGCTGCCTTTTCAGCTGGTAGACTCTGCCCCCTTTTGTGAATTTGTGGAATGTGCGGTACCTCAGTGGCAGGTTCCCAAATGCCATTTATTTTCATGGAAGGCCATTCTGGCTCTCTACCGGCATGTGGAAGGCAATGTCTTGGCCTCATTGGACAGGGCGGTCATTGGTAAGGTGCATATTATCACTGAATCAGGGTCCAGCAGGCATGGACAGGGACGTTACCTTTCTTTCATAGTGCACTGGTTAACTCTGCTGGCAGCTGGGAAGGATGCAGGATAGGGTGCAGTATTGTTGGAGCTTGTTCCACCACCATGCCTCCAAAATGCTAGTAGTGGTGATTCTACCACACCTCTCTTCTCCACCCCCTCCTCTTCTTCTTCCTCTATGGCCTCTTTCTCTGCAGATTTGTCCTTGGAACCAGCGGGGCTCCGTAGGCGTTCAAGGGGCTACGCAAGCACTCAGGTAAAAAGATGCCATGCGGTTCTTGAATTGGTCTGCTTAGGGGACAGGAGCCACACTGGGGCAGAGATTCTGTCAGTTCTGCAGGGGCAGACTCAGAGGTGGTTGACACCATGCCAGCTTCAGCCAGGAATGGTGGTTTGTGACAATGGCACCAACCTCCTCTCCACCCTCTGACAGGGACACTTGACCCATGTTCCCTGTTTGGCTCACGTCCTTAATTTGGTGGTGCAGCGGTTCTTGTGCAGGTACCTGGGCTTACAGGATCTCTTGAGGCAGGCCAGGAAAGTCTGTGGGCATTTCCGCTGGTCATATAATGCCAGTGCGGCTGGCTGACCTTCAAAAGGAATGCAACCTGCCCAAGAACCGCCTCATTTGTGACATGCCCACCAGGTGGAACTCAACGTTGGCTATGCTGCAGCGGCTGCACACGCAGCAGAGGGCCATGAATGAGTACCTGTGTGAGTATGGCACCAGGACAGGGTCAGGGGAGCTTGGCTTCTTTTTGCCACGCCAGTGGCTACTGATCAAGGATGCATGCACTATCCTATCACCATTTGAGGAGGCCACGAGGATGGTGAGCAGTGACAGTGCATGCATCAGTGATACTGTCCCTCTTGTCTTCCTGTTGGAGCATAAGCTTTGTGGAATAATAGACAGGGCACTTGAGGCAGAACAGAGGGAGGAAGAGGAGGACTTCCTTACCTCTCAAAGCCCCCTTTATCCAGACAGTATTTCTGCGGGCCCGCCAATCACACAGGAAGAGAAGAAGGAGGAGGATGAGCATTGTGTCAGCATGGAGGTGGAGCCTAGCACTCAGCATCAGCAGCAGTCTTCAAGGGATCGTTTTCAGTCCCCAGAAACCCATGGACTTGTACATGGCTGGGAGGAGGTGGCTGTGGATCATGTCATCCTTAGTGACCCAGAGGACCCTGGATTGAATGCCTCAGCAAACATTCGCTGCATGGCCTCCCTGATCCTGCAAAGCCTGCGAAAGAACCCTCGGATTCTTGATATCAAGGAGAGGGATCATTACTGGCTGGCAACCCTTCTTGATCCATGTCACAAGGGTAAGGTTGCGGAACTTATCCAGCCTTCGCAGAGGGCCCTTTTTAAAAACTTTTTTTGCATTGATACATGTCCCCTGGGGCACGACCCGGGTCCCCAAACACTTTTTAGGACAATAACAGTGTTTGAATGTTCGCGCAAACTTTCAGTCCGTTCGCATGTTCTGCGGCAAACCGAACTGGGGGGGCTCATCCCTACTAGGATAGCAAGACTTACCTGTCATTGACTGTTCTTCAGAATGAGATGCTGCCTCTCTGGATGCCTGAATACCAAAGTCATCCATTACCTGACCATTTATGCTCTGTAAATAGAGCACCTGAGAGAGAGAGATAGAGAGAGTCTCAGCCCTCTCTTACCTCTGTTCTAATTGGATTGAAGCCCATCCACACAAAAGGACACTTTTAAGCTGGCTAAACATCATACAATCCTCTGCAGATTTTTTCCCTCAGATTTACCAAAACCACACAATATGAGGTCAAACCTTAAGAGCCTCAGTTTGTATGCAATCAGGCAGGCCCCTGCCTGGGGGAGGTAGCTCTCAGTCAGACTTTTATAGAGCTAAACAGGTTCTGTCGGTGGATATAGGGGCGGAGCCATATCATATGTATGCTGCCATGTTTGGCTTCAGGAAATTATTATTATTAGTCTATATCTTGTACTGAATAAACCATTTTCATTGCTTTAAAATGGAAAATATCACATTTGGCAACTAGATGGTTTCCTGTGATACTTAACACCATCTAGTGTTATTGTCAGTGGCGGCTGGTGCTCAAAATTTTTGAAGGGGCGCAAACAAACTGAAAAATACTGAACCCCCCATCAATTGCAGCCTCACTGTGCCCATCAAATGCAGCCATTGTGCCCATTAAATGCAGCAATGGTGTCCATCAAATGCAGCCACTGTGCCCATCAATTGCAGCCATTGTGCACTTCAAACGCAGCCACTTGTGCCTGTCATATGCAGCCATTGTGCCCATCAAACGCAGCCACTGTGCCCATCATATGCAGCCACTTGTGCCCATCATATGCAGCCACTGTGCCCATCAAATGAAGCCACTTGTGCCCATCATATGCAGCCACTTGTGCCCATCATATGCAGCCATTGTGCCCATCAAATGCAGCCACTGTGCCCATCATATGCAGCCACTTGTGCCCATCATATGCAGCCACTATGCCCCATCATATGCAGCCACTTGTGCCCATCATATGCAGCCACTTGTGCCCAACATATGCTTCCATTGTGCCCATCAAACGCAGCCACGGTGCCCATCATATGCAGCCACTTGTGCCCATCAAATGCAGCCACTTGTGCCCATCACATGCATCATATCCATCATATCCATCATATCATGTCTTCAACTTGGAACTCTGCCAAAACAGACAATTGTACCCCACTTTCCAGCAATGTTTCATATTCCTATATCTGGACTCAAATATCTGTGTGCTAAGTATACCTTTTGTTTCATTCTCATGGGAGGACTCTCAGGGGAGAAAAGACTTGGAGGACACCACTCAGAGGTCACTAGGAAACCCCCACCTCAGAAAGAAGGGGAACTCAGCACAACACCACACCCCGAGGATCTGGAGGAAGGAGAGGTGGAGGAAGTGGGCGAACTTGTCACCACAACAGGTCAGTGTCTGACACCCCAGCTTTAGGTAATATATGTATGACTGCATATTTATAATACATGTTTTTACTCAAATTTTTAGGTGGTGTGCTGGTTGTGGAAGAGCAAGCTCAACATTTCACAAGTGCAAGTGCACAAATCCTAATCCAGGACATCATGGTGTGGAATCGTGAAATTGACATCATAAGGATTAAACTCAATGTTCTTGAACAACAAATGAAGAACATGATTGATAGACATGTGCATTCGTTTTCGTCCGAATGCATTTCCGTCCGAAATTCAGGTATTTTCGTTATCGTTTTAACAAACGATAACGAAAGTGCAGAATCCGAAAAACGAAAGATCCGACATAAACAAATGGTTTATTTTCGTTTTTGTTGCTACAACAGTTCGATATAGAAAAGAGATTTGACATGATGATGACAATAACATTCTGTGTCCATCAAACCTGTGGTCGAATGTGCCTAACTTTAACTCTATTAGTCCAAGATTATTCTACATAGAGAGAAAAGATTCGACATAGAGAGAAAAGATTCGACGTAGGGGAGAAAAGATTCGACGTAGGGGAGAAAAGATTATTAAAAATAATGATGATGATGATGAATGTTATTGGCTGATTGTAACCAAAGAGGAGGAGTAGTAAAATAGCTAGAACTAAGTACATACGTACTTTGGCTTATGGTGTCTGTTGAAAGTTCTAAGAAGATTCGACGGAGCAGGTAAACTATACGGCGTTGTACAGCATAAACCTTCAATGACAGATTCGACCTTAATTTGGATTTTCGGACAAATGCAATTTTTAACGAAAAACGAAATGAATAAAAATGAACTTCGGGAGTAACTAAATACATTTATTTTTCGGACGAAAACGAAATTCCGAAACAAAATATTTCAGTGTGCACATGTCTAATGATTGATGTGTTGGGGAGAACCTAAATATCTTACAAATGCCACCATTTTAATTTTTTTTGTACTAAACTAAAATATTTTTTGTACATTTTAAAAGCCAAATTTTGAAGATGCACACGGTGTGTCAACATGTGCTATCTGCCATCAGGGGATATCAATGTACACGTTTTGTGGGTGCAACCCTTTCCTCGTAACTCTAGTAGGTGAGAGGAAGGGGTTGCACCCCCAAAACATTGATCCCCCATGATGGGAGATAGCACATGTTGATATTAGGCATGCGATCAGGAGGGAAATACCCATTTTGAATCCCAATTTGTGTGCAGCTTCAAAATTTGGCTTTTACAGGGGTGACATCACCCCCCTGATGAAGGCAATATCAACACATTTTGGACAAACTAATGTCTGATATTGCCTTCAGTTTTTCTACGTTGAACTTTGTAACTTTGTAAAGTTGTGTATGTTATGTTTTGAAACATGCCTGTTTATACCAAAAAAATAAAATTGTAAAAAACTTAACAATAAAAAATGTATTTTACACCAAAATTTTATAAACGCACATGTGAATGTGCACAGAGTAAAAAGTTTGAGAATCAACAATGTGTGGCTTCTTCTTTTAATGTTCAATACCAGTTTTTGAAGTAATTTTGTGTTTACAGTGACAATGGGGCTTATTTACTAAAGGAAAATCCACTTGGCACTACAAGTGCACTAGGAGAACCTATAGGAGACAGCTAGATGAAACACAAGCAATAAAGAAAATTCAAGATTTTATCAGATAATTTCTTTTTTATTAAAAAATTATTTAGAGATAAAATAATTGACATATTTCTGGCGAACTTCACGGGCGCTTTGGGGTGCCAAGCCAGGACGTCCAGCATCCAGGCCCATCCGGGGATTAGCAGGAAGTCTGGCCTCAGGCCCAACTGAGGCAAAATAATTTTGGGCATTTTTACGTAAAAAATTGTGCAATATGCAGCAGAATAATATGATGTGGTTAATTTTGTAGTCTGCCATATGTATTGCTGTCAGAAACAGGCGGAACCGGCTGGCCATTATCCCGAAGGCATTCTCAACGACTCTTCGGGCTTTGGCCAGCCGGTAGTTAAAAACCCTCCTCTCCGGGATGAGGGTCCTTTGGGGGAATTGACTCATCAGGTGCTCGCCCAGACTGAATGCTTCATCAGCAATAAAGACGAACGGGAGTCCTTCAACATTGTCCGTAGCAGGTGGCAATGCCAGGCCACCAGTCTGGAAACATTGGTAGAACTCGGTCTGGGAGAAGACTCCTCCATCCGACATCCGGCCATTCTTCCCCATGTCCACATAGAGGTACTCATATTGTGCCGACACCACCGCCATCAACACTATACTAATAAAACCCATATAACTGTAAAAGTAAGACCCCGAATGGGGTGGTGGCACGATGTGGACATGCTTCTCCATCTATAGCCCCTCCACAATTGGGAGAGTCCCAACGGTCGACAAAATGGGAGGCCACAGTCTGCCATTTCTGTGGCATTGAAGGAAACTGTGAAGTCAAACCAGACAAAAAAATATTAGTACTTTTGCACATAACATTGCAATCAGATTAAACAAAAACATTGTTGGCCAACATCAGTATAACATTTATTTTAAGGAGTATTTAAAGACAAAAGTATAAGGTCCACTTATCAGATATTGCGTCACAATATAAGGGGACAGCAAAGCCAACAGATGGTGAAAAACGGGGTCCGTCATCAGGAGAAAGTTCCTGAAATCATCAGGATTATTCTCCTGGATCTCACGCAGCAAAGGCATATGAGAGAATTGGTCAGGCTGGAGTAACCAATTCTTGGTCCATGAACTCCTCCCCACCCTGTTCATGGACTAGGCTTGGGTCCAAGTATGAACCCCAACACCAAGCCCCCACACAGCACGAACTCTACGACGAGTACGTCCCCGCAACATGGCTTCAAAACGGTCGGCTGCTCAAGCCTTATGATATGGACCCAACCACATAGCAAGCCACCTCTACTTATAGAATCTCTGTCACTGGCCTTCACAGCTTCAAATCCAAACTGTCTGCTCCCTCTTCTTGACACAATATGCTTCATGAAAATCATGAAAATCAGAAACGAGCGGACAAGAACGCACTGAAAAACAGATACGAACTGACTAAATGTACTCAAGAACAGATACAGATTTTCTAGTCCCGTTGTACGTGTTGTACTTCACTGCGTTCTGGACGGTTGGAAATTGATGTGACCGTGTGTATGCAAGACAGCTTGAGCAGAATTCCGTTGGAACTCTACTTTCCGACAAGAAAACTGGTCCTGTGTACAGGGCATGACACTCATTTTGTGTGGTTTAACAACATTCTGTGGTTGGAGGCCATACCATACTTCAGAGCTCCTACACATAGTACCTACACATAGGTACGCTTCTTCTATCCCACCAGTGACTCCTTTCCCAGGACTGACTACAGAGTAATTTCAGGAAGAACAGTGCTAAACACTAATTCACCCTCACCAGTTCTTCCCAGCACTCAGGCAAGGAGTAGAGCCACTGCACTTAGTCACAGGGCCCTGTACTTCAAGGTTCCCAGAATAATTCCATACCACAGGGGGCCTTATGATATGGACCCAACCACATAGCCAGCCACCTCTACTTATAGAATCTCTGTCACTGGCCTTCACAGCTTCAAATCCAAACTGTCTGCTCCCTCTTCTTGACACAATATGCTTCATGACCCGGAGGGTTAACTATATTTCAATCTCTGTTTCATTACCATGAGGATTAACCTGTATTACACACACACTGTCTAACCTGGAGGGTTAATTTAGACAGGTACTCTAGCATTCCCCAGTTCTTCTGATACACTATGGATTCACTTGTTAGTCACACACTTGATTCAACTCTCCCAAGTAACTCAGACTAGGGCATCCTTCTTTAACATTAACTGCTTTTACTTAATAACATGGTCAAATACATGTTGAGGTAGTACAGTAGACCTAAAATCACGATTACTTGACTAAAGCCCCCCATTCCCTCGTGAAGACTGAGGAGAAGAATAAATGCAATACCTTCTCCATCTCCTCATCCTTTGTAATGAGATGTCCTTCCTCATTCTTTATGGGGCCAATATGGTCTGTCCTCCATTTTTTACTGTTTACATAAAGAATTTCTTGGGATTTTTTTTACTTTCCTCCGCTATGTGTCTTTCCTGTCCAATCTTAGCCGCCCCAATTGTACCCTTACATTTCTTGTTACAATTTTTATAAAGTCTGAATGCTGATGATGATCCCTCAGCCTTGTATTTTTTGAAGGCCTTCTCCTTTGCTTTTATTTGCATTTTTACATAGGAGTTAAGCCATCCAGGACTTTTGTACGCTCTTTTAAATTTATTACCCAATAGGATGCACTGGCTAATGCCCTTATTTAATATGCTCTTAAAGCGAACCCATCTCTCCTCCGTGTTCTTTGTTCCTAAGATTTTGTCCCAATTTATGCCTTCTAGCAAGGTTCATAGTTCAGGGAAGTTGGCTCTTTTGAAATTCAGTGTCTTTGTATTCCCCTTATGTTTCCTAATTGTGTGATTTATACTGAAGCCAATTGACCTGTGATCGCTGTTTCCTAAATTGCCCCGTATTTCCACGTTCCAAGCTGCTGTTTGTTCTTGTGTCCTAGCCAGTTACCTTCCTCTCGGTCTGCATGAGCACCTCACAGCCAAGCCTTCCAGCAGAAGGAAGCTTCTGTGGACTGGAATCCTAGCACCCATACCACTCTGTGCTCTCACACTCCCCGTGTTGCACTCCAGGGGTGTCTAGATCAGAGATATAAGGGAATTCCTCTTGTCTTCTTGGCCTCCAGCCAGGTATGTGACAATTAGGTTAATTTAGATCTGTCACATAGGTATCATGAAGTGAGAAAATGCATCTTATAGTGAGGGAATGATGTAGCCAAACATAACTTTTGTTAAACCAATATTGGATTAGTGCTACTGGGTCATTGCACTAGGACTAAGACTCAACTGTGTGTACTTTGACATTCAGGCATATTGACACTGGTGTGTGGTTATAAAGGTAGTGGAATATGGGCAGAGTGGATCTGTAATTTTTTAATGTTGCCATGTTATTTATTTTTGGGCACTGAGGCATGTTAACTTTTTTTTTGGGGGGGGGGGGGGGTTGAGAGAGAATTGGCTTGGTATTCATTTATTAACAAAGGGTAATGACATACATACACACATACCATCCAACTTTTTGAGATGGGAACGAGGGACACCTGTTGGCACAACTATTCCTTTATACTGGCTTTTGAAATTTATAAATACGACAATTTAGAAATTGGATGAAAAGTTTAGCACTGGGAAACACTTTTTGAAAAATAAATACTGCATTTTGTATACAATTATATAGATCAGACCAAAATGAGAGACAAATGAGGGACAAATGAGGAGGAAAGAGGGACAGAGGGACCAAAATCAGGGACAGTTGGGAGCTATTAACACAGCAGTGAAGGGAAACACAAAAAAGGAATGAGATACATAAGTAGTACAGGAATGAGACAGACAGAGCAAGAAACTCAGGAGAGACCAACAATCAGTGAAAAAAGAGTTAACTGTAGAGGACAAGATACACACACAGCAAGGGAACAAATGATGCAGAAGAAGACCTAGAAATGATAAGTAAAGGACTGAGAGATACATTCACAGTAAGGGAACAAGGGAACAAGAGACACCAGTGTAAAGGAATAAAAGGGAAAAAATGGGACAAATTTAAGAATCAGGAAACCAGAGACACAGTAGTGAATAACACATGAGCTGTAGCAGAATATATCAATGGAAGTCATACCCACACAGCAGGAGCACATCTAAAATGAAGGGATATACAGAAGAGAGAGAAGAAACATAAAGAATAAACAATGTCATGAAACTAGGAAAAACATAGACAAGATAGACACACACAGGAAGCACAGCAGAGTCACATATAACTAGATAAAGAAAGATATAAAGAAAGACAAATAAAAAGAAATAATAGACTCTGGGAATAAGGTGTCATTAAGTTAAAGCAGTGTTTCACAACCTTATTTTCAGTCAAGGCATCCTTTAAAATTATGGACAGTCTCAAGGCACCCCATTCTAAAATGTAAAAACTATTCTAATAGTTTTACATGATGTGGCAGCATAGACACACGTAGAGGTGATTTATTCTTACAAAGCGAATACACTTTTGCACACCGGTACCGATTAGTTTGCCAGTGTTTCTCCTCTCTCTCAGTTTCTCTGCATCTCTCAGCTAATGTGACCCCAGTGTTGACGGAGAGGGGCAGGGGAGGGTCAAGCAAGGATGCTGTGAGAGCGATCAACACCCTTCTTATCAACACTGATGACACCACTGGTTATTAGGATGCCGGTGGCTGGATGGCTGAAATGGTGCACAATAAAAACTTGTGGCTTTGTGTAAGTAGAAGGCAGGCTTGATCCACCTGCTGGCCTTGTATACATTTTTGGGACATTTTTAGTCATTTTGCCAAGGCACACCTGAAGAAGCCTCAAGGCACCCCACTCTATCCAAAACTTTTTTCATTTTGGATAGAGTGAAGATGGATTAGAATTACCTATTAGGTTTTTATTGCTGTCTGTGAACCCCCTAAATCCCCCCCCCCCCCGTTAGGGAGATTTACCCTCACTATTTGTCTATACTTAATTAACCACTTCAATACCCAGCCATAGACATATGACGTCCACAGATGGGATCTCCCACCCTGGGTGGACGTAATATGACGTCCTGGGATTCCCGTCCGTCTAGGGGGCGCGCGTGCGCCCGCCGCGCTGCTCGGGACCTGGTGAGTGTGCCCGGCGGCCGCGATGTCCGCCGGGCACCCGCGATTGCCTGTTAACCGGCCTGGACCGTGGATCTGTGTGTGTAAACACACAGATCCACATCCTGTCAGTTGTGTGGAGAGCTATCTGTGTTCCCAGAAGGGAGGAACACTGATCGGTCTCCTCCCCTTGTGCGTCCCCTCCCCCTACAGTTAGAATCATTCCCTAGGAAACATATTAACCCCTCCCCGCCCCCTAGTGGTTAACCCCTTCACTGCCTGTCACATTTACACAGTAATCAATGCAATTTTATAGCATTGATCGCTGTATAAATGTGAATGGTCCCAAAAATGTGTCACAAGTGTCCGATGTGTCCGCCATAATGTTGCAGTCACGAAAAAAAAAAGGCGATCGCCGCTAAAAAAATAAATAAATATATATTTTTAAAAAATGCCATAAATCTATCCCGTATTTTGTAGATGCTATAACTTTTGCGCAAACCAATCAATATACGCTTATTGCGATTTTTTTTACCAAAAATATGTAGAAGAATACGTATCGGCCGAAACTGAGGAAAAAATTTGTTTTTAAAAAAAAAATTGGGATATTTATTATAGCAAAAAGTAAAAAATATTGTGTTTTTTTTCAAAATTGTCGCTCTTCTTTTGTGTATAGCGCAAAAAATAAAAACTGCAGAGGCGATCAAATACCAGCAAAAGAAAGCTCTATTTATGGGGAAAACTGGACGTCAATTTTTTTTGGGTACAACGTTGCACGACCGCGCAATTGTCGTTTAAAGTGCGACAGCGCTGAAAACTAAAAATTGGCCTGAGAAGGGGGTGAAAATGCCCTGTATTGAACCAGTTAAAGACCTGGGTTCAGTGCTGCTTCACAATCTGAAAATCACTTTTCAGGAGTAGGCTGCACAATGGGGTGGGGGACACAAATATTTGATTGGTAATCACTCTGAATGCTTACCGATCAAGTTTTATGGCGATGGCAGTAATGGCATATGAACAAACTCATGGCTGTTTGCTTCATTTTAGTAGAGCTGGCTTTGGGCTCTCTAAAAGAAATGATTCAGGCAACTATAAAGCTCACTTCTTTGAGCAAATAAAGCTATACCCCTCCCATATGTCCTAGGTCTGAGATCTCCAAATCTGGCTTCAGGATGAAGAGCAAAGAGGTCCCAGAATCCCACCCATGAGGAGTCAATTTCTCAATCTCCTTTCTATGCAAAGAACCTGTAAATGCTCAGCTCTGAGCACTTCCAGGTTCATATCTGACAAAACCCAGATGGTTATGGCAGACAATCAGCAAATCTCCAACTCTGTGTTCTTAATCTGTTTGACCTTTGAACAGGGACAAAAATAAAAGAGGACAACAATTACCTTTCTGGCTGTATTAACTATCACATAAGGACTTGTAAGCCCTTGTGATAGCAATAAAGTTTAGTGTAAAAGCAATAAAGTTTAATGTAAAAAAAATTATATATTTTACAATTGTAAAAAATAATATAAAAATGATATACTATAGAAATAACTATAAAAAAAAAAAATTAAAGCACATGTATGTATACTGTATATATTCCTATCTAGGACATACATAAACGCTATTTGTGCAACACCATATTAGGTATCATAGTTTTTCACCAATTTACAGGCACTATCTTTTTACTTCAGTCTCAGCTTTTATATACAGTGTCTCACAAAACTGAGTACACCCCTCACATTTTTGTAAATATTTTATTATATCTATTTATGTGACAACACTGAAGAAATTACACTTTGCTACAATGTAAAGCAGTGGGTGTACAGCTTGTATAACAGTGTAAATTTGCTGTCCCCTCAAAATAACTCAACACACAGCCATTCATGTCTAAACCGCTAGCAACAAAAGTGAGTACACCCCTAAGTGAAAATGTCCAAATTGGGCCCAATTAGCCATTTTCCCTCCCCGGTGTCATGTGACTCATTAGAGTTACAAGAATGGGGAGCAGGTGTGTTAAATTGGGTGTTATCGCTCTCACTCTCTCATACTGGTCACTGGAAGTTCAACATGGCACCTCATGGCAAAGAACTCTCTGAAGATCTGAAAAAAAGAATTGTTGCTCTACATACAGATGGCCTAGGCTATAAGAAGATTGCCCAGCCCCAGAAACTGAGCTGCAGCACGGTGGTCAATACCATACAGCAGTTTAACAAGACAGGTTCCACTCAGAACAGGCCTCGCCATGGTCGACCAAAGAAGTAGAGTGCACGTGCTCGGCATCATATTCAGAGGTTTTTTTTGGGAAATAGACGTGTGAGTGCTGCCAGCATTGCTGCAGAGGTTGAAGGGGTGGGGGGGGGGGTCAGCATGTCAGTGCTCAGACCATACACCGCACACTACATCAAATTGGTTTGCATGGCTGTCCTCCCCGAAGGAAGCCTCTCCTAAAGATGAAGCACAAGAAAGCCTGTAAACAGTTTGCTGAAGACAAGCAGACTGAGGAAATGGATGACTGGAACCATGTCCTGTGGTCTGATGAGACCAAGATAAACTTATTTGGTTCAGATGGTGTCACGTGTGTGTGGCGGCAAACAGGTGAGGAGTACAAGGACAAGTATGTCTTGCCTACAGTCAAGCATGGTGGTGGGAGTGTCATGGTCTGGGGCTGCATGAGTGCTGCCGGCACTGGGGAGCTACAGTTCATTGAGGGAACCATGAATACCAACATGTACTGTGACATACTGAAGCAGAGCATGATCCCCTCCCTTTGGAGACTGGGCTGCAGGGCAGTATTCCAACACCATAATGACCCCAAACAAACCCCCAAGGTGACCATTGCCTTGCTATGGAAGCTGAGGGTAAAGGTGATGGACTGGCCAAGCATGTCTCTAGACCTAAAACCTATTGAGCATCTGTGGGGCATCCTCAAATGGAAGGTGAAGGAACACAGGGTCTTTAACATCCACCATCTCCTTGATGTTGTCATGGAGTAGTGGAAGAGGACTTCAGTGGCAACTTGTGAAGCTCTGGTGAACTACATGCCCAAGAGGGTTAAGGCAGTGCTGGAAAATAATGGTGGCCACACAAAATTTTGACACTTTGGGCCCAATTTGGACATTTTGACTTAGGGGTATACTCACTTTTGTTGCCAGCGGCTTAGACATTTATGGCTGTGTGTTGAGTTATTTTGAGGGGACAACAAATTTACACTGTTATACAAGCTGTACACTCACTACTTTACATTGTAGCAAAGTGCAACTTCTTCAGTGTTGTCACATGAAAAGATATAATAAAATATTTTAAAAAATGCGAGGGGTGTACTCACTTTTGTGACATACTGTATATATATATATATATATATATATATATATATATATATATATATATATATATACACATATAGTTTTTGATTATTTTTTTCAGATATTTTTGGAGCACTACAATGATGTTTTTACATTCACATTATGAAATGTATTGTGTGTACAGATTATTATCTATTTTGAGCACATTTGCACGTTATTGATTTGTATTTCAGATTCATTGTATTTTGGGGCTTATTTCTAGGTCCTATCTATGGTCACATTTTTTCACTGTAAAGAGATATTTATAGGGTGTTATTCATAGTTATTTTTGATCAGCGCTGCCTTCCTTTTCATAGTCAGATTTAGCAAAGGCCATTTGCAGGCAGGAACTCAAAGCCCCTTGTTGTGTAGCAGAACACAGTGATCAGCTTGTACTTTCCCTCCTGTGGCTACTGGTCCTAGCTCCACCTCTTCAGGCACTGCCAACCCACCTGGCTGCAGCTGCCCTTTTCACTAGCCCTCCAGGCTAACTTTCCTCCAGACTGACTCTCACCAGCCCACCCGGTTGACTCTGCAGGAGATCTCCAAGGGAAGGGATGAAGACTTGGCACACCACTGTCTTCAGGGAGAACTGACTACATGTGGCAGTCTCCCCCCCATTGTAAGTAGTGCTGCTCTACTCACACTGTCCTTTTATTTGCTCCAGTGCCTCCAGGAAGGGCTTCCTTCATGTGTTGTGACAAGATCCTTCCAGCACCCGGGCCTTGGCCCAAGGTCACCCTCCAGACTAGGGGGTACCCCAGAGGGCCATGACAACCTCCACAGCATTATATCTCCATCTTTCACCCGACTGCCTCTGCTGGTATGGCTCATGCCTTTTTATGAGGTAAGCCTTGCCCCCTGCCAGCCCTTTACTGGGTATTGGCTGAGGCCCTCATAAATATTCCAGGCAGCTCCTCATAACCTCCACCCACTAGCTGTAGAAGTTTCTACAACCTTCTAGACCAGGGGAGGCACCAAAGGAGCTGTCAGAATGAGTCATTCTGCCCTGACTCACTGAACCCTGACCCAGATTCACAGCTCAGGCTTAGCCCTGAGCTGACTAAATGTACCTACGCTAAAAACTAACACAACCTAGAGGCTGCTCCAAACACATTTTCAGATTATTCCGGTCTGATCACGTGATCCGGCTCCCCTGTTTTAGCCAGTGGCAGCTGCAGGGGAGAGGAGGGAGCTCTAACAACAGATGGGCCAAAGGAGCCTATGAATGATGTCACCATTCCATGCTTTACCATCTGTGGCCAAATGCTCTCTCCTCTCCCTTGCAACTGCTGTTGACTGACACAGGGAGATCAGGTGACTGGACTGTGAAAATAGGTAAGTATATACCTTTCTTAGGCCAGCTATACACAGTGCAAATTTATTTCCTGCAACCACGGGATGCAGGAAAGACATTCGCACTATTCCCCCATCAACATAGACAGTGCTGACGGGGGATTCTTTCCTGCTGAGCCATTGTCTGCTGCCGGC